>JAQFXL010001052.1:0-14267 GCA_034693445.1 Edwardzetes edwardsi | reverse complement strand
TTCAAATATATTATAGATAATCGACAGCAAATTAATAATGTAATTGTTTTAATTTTCTCTGTGTAGATGACCACGGATGCCTAAGTGTAGACTAGTTTCTTTTTGATCCACTCAGTATAAACTGGCTACTTTTTAAAGCGTTTCAGTTAGTGTACTATTTATAGGTAATCATTAGAGCAGCGGAAAAATTGGGATAAAAACTTCGGTTATAGCGCGAGCTTGGTATTTATTGTTTAAACTTTGCAACAAATAATTTATAGATTACGTGCAGTTAAAAGGGTTTAAAACAAAGTTAATTCAAATTGAAGATCGAAAGCAAAACAAACCCCTTTAAATGCATTTAAGTTCCAAATTGTTTGGTCTGACCCACGCCCTAGACTTCATTGATTATAAATCAATGATTATTAATCAATAGAGCGTTCAAAAAAAGGGATAAAAACTTTTGATTGTTGAAGACGCTAATAATGGCGCTGATAATGAAATTATTAAACAATTTACAAAACGAACGCAAATAAAGGGGTTTTACTTTGTTTTCGTTTTTGAAGACTTAATCAGAAATTTGATTAAACAATACTTCAATTTTGTGGCCAATAGTCTAAATCAGTTAATCTTCGATTCTTTAGGCGATTCAGACATCCTTTCATTGAATTAATATTTATTTGTCAACTGATTTGTGTTTTCATTTAAATGCTATTAAATAAGATTTTAGACAAAAATGAATGGTTTGTAAGAACCGCTTAAATGCAGTTTAATTCTAAACTAATTTATCAAAAGTTTCAATAATCAAATTCAATCGCGCGATACAATCAAAAGTTTTTATCCCTTTTTTAAATGCTTTAGTAATCAATGATAGCTCGCAAATATACATCCTTGCATATTGTTAAGGATAACTACTTTTCTAATTCAAATTTTAAATAACTTAATGAACGGTTATATCTCTGAAGTCTTGTAATATCTATTTTATAGCCTTATTGTATAAATATATATATATATTAATGGCTGATAACAAAGATAATAATGAAAATGAAAAATCAGATAACAATCAGAGCTCTAATGAGAAAGTAATAGATATATTGAAAATGGCTCAAAAAACTCCAAAAGAGCACATCCTATCGCAGTCGGAGATCAAGAGAAATAAATTGATGGAAGATATCAAACATTCAATGAAATTAATGAATGTCGAGGACAATGGAATTGAAGAATCCGACAATATTTCAGAAATGTATTTCAGAGATGACCCAAAATATCAAGAAATTAATGGTTATATAGTGGGTGAAGAATTGGGTGGTGGTCAGTTTGGTTTTGTCAAAGAATATGTTCACAAATATTCTTTGAAACGATTTGCAGCAAAAGTGATGGATACCTATAGAATTGCAAAAAGAGGAAAGAGTTATCTTGATAACATCACAATAGAAGTCAATTTAGGCAGAAAATTGAATCACAAGAATGTTATCCGAATTTACAATTTCTTTACGATCGATAAGAAATACTATTTAATACTCGAATATTGTTATGCAGTTCTCGAGGAATACATGAAAAAAGCTCCAAAAAAGTTACCCAAATCACAGTCACATTTGTAATCATTCAATATTTTTACTTCTTTTTAAAGTAACTTGGCATTTTTTAGCTATTTTTGTCAATTGATTGAAGGATTGGATTATTTGCATAGCATTGGAATAATACATCGCGATATAAAACCGGCTAATATTCTGATCAATACCTCGAACCAAATTAAAATAACAGATTTTGGTGTTTGTCACGCAAGTGTTTAATCATTTTTTTTGAATCAAATTAATTTTCAACTAATTTTCTAGATTTTAGATACATTCGACGAATCAGATATTTTGATGACAGTGGAGGGAACACCATTTTATACCCCTCCCGAAGTATTCACAGAAAACTCTACGGGTTATAGTGGTTCAAAGTATGACATCTGGTCGAGTGGTATAACCCTTTATCAGATGATTACCGGAGAGTTGCCATTTGAGAACTCAGACCTCGGCTTTTATGACAATATAATCAAAAATGATATCCAATATCCAGAAGATATCGCTGAAGACAAACAACTCTTGAGTTTACTTCAGGGTATTCTACTCTTAAAGCAATCTCTTCAATGGTTTAATCTTTTTTCAAATATCGTTAGAAATGTTTATAAAAGATTTCAACAGAAGAATAACAATCGAAAGGATAAAAAGACATCCGTAAGACATGAAGACATGGTTTAAATTCCAAAATAACTGCTTTTTCCGATTAACAGATGGATTGTTTTAAAGCACTCACAAAAAGATTTTCGTAGTCTTCCGCCTAAAAATAAGGGCGACATTTATAGAAGTTTATCGATTATGCCTTACGTTCAAAACCATTACTACACATCAAGTTCTTCGGATGAGGAACAGGTGGTCTCTAAAGAAGAATATGAAGGTTTGTTCATATGTTTTGAAATTTATGACCATTTTTTACTGAAGAGTCGAGCGATAGGACACCCAGTATTCGAAGCAATCGTTTAACGCCTCAAAGGAATGTCCGAAATAAGAAAAGAATTTCTCCTTTCAGAAGATTAGTTAAATTAGGACTCGGGACCAAACAAAACCATTCGTCGATATAATTCAACTTTAGATGAAAACAATATTATTTTTTCAGCTTAAAAGTCAATTATTTATAATAAAGTTTCGATTAATTATTTATAAATTTGGAAAAAACTTATTTCTTAAATATTGACTGAATTTACTCTTTTCTCTAAAACTAAAGATCTCTCAAAAGCTCTCGAATTGTGATTTAATTTGACAATCGATTCACAAAAATATATTTTTAGAACAATTAAAAGTAAAACTAAATGTCTTTCATTTAAATATAAATTCGCTTTTGATATAACTCTTAAAACTATTTTTCAATCTTTCGAAAAAATCAAAGCAAACAACTCTTCAATGAGAAAAATCTTGAGATTTAATCTATACCCTCGATACTTTGATAAAACAATTACTGGCAATAAAAAACTTCTGACACATTTGGGTATTTGAATAATTTTCAACTGATATTTAGGCAAAAGTAGAATATTTATAGTTTTGTCAAATGAAAGTCCTGAGGATTGGGAAGAAGGGGAACGTCGTTCTGTTAAGTTTGTATCTCATGTCGTGAGTCGCCGAACTCTGCATTCGATACAATCAACAGAAGTGAAGATTTATTTACAATAAATCAAAAGACACCCACATATGAAGAGCGAAATTTTGTTAATTTTTCGTTGAACTATATTTATAGACTATTTAAACATTTTTTTTGTATTCTTCAGAACAATCAGTATTTCTATTTTCTAATGAATCGATAGTTTGTTAAAAACAACTTTTTGTTTGTTTGATGAGATTTGGGTCATTTGAAGCATCGTTTTAATAGATATGAAAACTTTGAATCCCTAACTGTTGGATATTTGATGGGATCAATACTCGATTTAAATTTGTAGTCACTCTCCTTATAATCAATGATTACAGCATTTTATAAGAGGTGGCGAACAATAAAAAAGCTTTATTTCAAACTTTATGTTCGTCACAATCTCTCACTCTTTCACTACAATCGCATTAACTTTAAAGCATCTTTCAATTGATATAAATGTGGACTTTTTATATAACTTTCGTTTGTTTTGTGAGTAAAGAAGAAAATACTTTTATCCAAACTATAGATAATTTGTGATCCAATTAATCGTTTCCTTGGATTTGTTTCAGTTATTCAAAGTGGAAGCCGAAGAAGGATTAGCTTATTTGCCGGCAAATCATAACTCTCAATATTCAGCAAAATTTCAAAGAGCATTTGAAAGCATCGGTGCGTCTCTCAGTAATCAAGGCTCCAAAGATGTGAATCTCAAAATCAAGTAATGTTTGAAAACAAACTTTATATACCTTACTCTATATTTAACTGTTTCATCAGTCCTCAGCCATATCCACAGCTAGAGTCTGAACACGAAGCCCAACATCCGGGCGAACAGAATGAAAAGGCATACGATTCTGAAGATGATCGAAATGGTTCGGTTCAACCAAAACAGGAAAACGATGAAAGACTAAGAGAACAGTTTTGGAGTCAACTCTTTCATAAACACGACATACAAAGGAAAAAGAGCGAACAGTTAAGGGATCGACAACAGGAAGGCTTCACTCATGAAATGCAATCAAAAATTTTCGATAAATTCAATGAAAAGGAAAATAATGCGAACTCTGATGTCCATCAAGTGATGCAAATCCAGGATATAAGCAAACCTTCGATTGAGATACCGGTGGAAACGACTCCAACCGCTCTCTTCGTTATCAAAGCGCCGTCACTAATGAATGGGGATAAAGAGTGGTCAGTCACTCAACACAATGAACGACATCAACAATACCCACAAGTTTTTGAAGATGATAACCAAGATTATGACAGACAGGTAGATAAAAGCAATGGTAGAGATATTGGATCAGATCAGTCACTCGTGACTCACTACTATCCACAGCCACCGATATTAGCCAAACCAAAAATTAAGTCGATTGAAGCCAAGTGTACCAAAGAAGCTATGAATGTGAGAGTCACTTATGATAAGCCTTTTGATGGTATCATATATGCGAAGGATCACTACAACGACCCCTCCTGTCATTTTGTTGAGCACCGTTCTGGACAACTGATCTTTGAATTTACGTTAGATATGAATCGATGCGGAACTTCTCTTATCGATGAATACGATTCCAAAGGGGAAACAATTTTAGAAAATACTTTAATATTTCAAAATGAGCTCACATTCCAAGAGATATGGGATTCGGTGCGTCGATTGAGATGTGCGTGGAGTGGGGTCTTCGATAAGACAGTCCAAACATCAATTAATGTGGGAATACTTGACTCTCAAACTATAACATATCGGGGTGATTCTGTCGAGAGCGTAATGGATGTTCAGTATGGACACGGACTCAATGCTGGACCCGTTCAAGGATTCGTTCGCATTGGAGATGATTTGACACTTTCGGTATCACTGATCGGCGCCGATGCAAACAATTTCGACGTTCGTGTGAAAGACTGTATCGCACACGACGGAGATGTCAGGAATTCAGTTCAATTGACAGATCAAACCGGTTGTGTCCTCAAAAAGAAATTATTGGGACAGTGGCAGAAACAGAGGAATGTCAAAGACGCCTCTGTCACCACCTTCTCATATATGCAGGCCTTCCGTTTCCCCGAGAAAATGGAGGTTTACTTCGAATGTAATATCGAAATTTGTAAATTCGAGTGCAGAGACTTCTGTCCCGACACCGAAGAAGTTATGATTAAAAGTCAGTCCAATCGAGAAGAAGAAGAGATCAAAATTAGAGCGAAAAGAACTTTAAGTAAATCTGCAAATAAAACAAACGAAGAGAGAGTGGAACCGATTCGGTTGCTTCGAGGCATTAGAGTTATCGTTCCCAATAATGTCGATTATATCGAAACCCGAAATTTGAGTTCGATGTCCGACGAACTCATGTTAGAGAAGGATAACAGCGTTTGCGTTGCGATCAGTAATTTTGTGATCACTTTATTCATTGTTTTCATAATTCTTATGGTTTTTTCTCTTCTTTCTGTCATTCAATGTCTTAATTATTTCGATAAAAAACAAATTAATCGAAAGGCGTCTCATATTTACCGATAAAATCATATGTTTTTCAATTCAAACTCATTTTAAAACCTCTGTATATAATCAAAAAAAATTTACAAAAATTAAAATTAGTCCCAAACTAAGGTTGAAATCGAGTTCAATAAAATATTCTAGCTCTATTCATTGTAGCTTTAAAGTAACGAAGATTAATTTCATCAATTAATCTTCGTGGTCTTACAAACTTGTATAAAAATGAACAATCAACGATTTAATAAAGTGATTTAATTTTGACTGAATTAAGGCCCTTGATACAATCAAAACAAAAGTTTCTGTAGTCACGTGAGTGACGTTAGACGTTAGAGGCTTTGATTGGACTAAAAGGTGATCCCAGATATTGAATGACTGAAAGTGTGACTCAATATTTGAGAGCAAACGTGACGTACAGTTCGAGTCTCTGAAGACTTGTTGTGAATACAAACGAAATGTTTTCAATTGAAATCAAAATTAAACTTTTATTCAAATGAATAATGAAATCAACAAATATTTTATTTCATTAGTTTTATGTCCAGCCATACAATGGCTACAAATAACGACACATATGAGCGACAAATCGACGAATTGAGTGCTCTTAAGGCCATTTTCGGCTCTGATTTACTCGACTTAAGACAATCGCGTCTCAATGAAGGCGATGGTCATCACAAGTGGTCTCCCATTGAAGTACAGATTACATTAAAGCCGATGGTGTCGATGTCACGACTCAATCAAGAAGTTTACGTCCAATTAGACCTTTATGTCAAATGTGGCAAAAAGTATCCCAATGTTATTCCCGATGAGATCAGTCTGAAGAACGTTAAAGGATTAGCTTCTAGTCTTTGTCAACAACTAAAAGATCAGTTGTATTCATTGGCAAAGAGTTTAAGGGGAGAAGTGATGATATTTTCTTTGGCGGAAGAGGTCCGACAATTCCTTCACTTGAATAATAGGCCCCCCGTTAAGAGCTTTTACGACCAAATGATTTCTCATAAAACAAAACTTGAAATTCAAAAGAATTTGGAAATCGAAAGAGAAATGGAGTCAAACCGAAAGAAAGAAGAGATTAGAAGAAAACAATTGGAGGAAGAATTGCAAAGAAAACAAATGGCTTTACTCGAAGAGTCGCGATTCAGACGTGAATCTCGTGAAGACATTGGAGACACACTTTCGGGCATTAATTGGAATGATTCCAACTGTTCTCTTAATCACGAATTAGTTTCTATTACTTTTGATTTCAATGGTTTTGAGCGACGGATCCAAAGAGGAAAATGTCTTTTTCACAACAGTTTTAAACATTCCGTCGAATACCTTGGAATTGATTTATCGAATGGACAGACATATGTCATAACTGAATGGATATTAAGACTAAATAAATACAGAAATTATTTATTAGATTCAAGCGATGAGAGTATTGTCGACGATATCGTCAATCGTATGACAAAAATTGAGACACTTTTCAAAACCAAACTCCAATCGATATCTCACTCGAGTTTAATTCGTTACCTTTCTATGCAGTTCTCAGTGAAGTCTGATTACATTGTCGTCGATTTACTTCAGGAGTCCGTAAATGGTAGTTCTCTCCACAGTTTAGCACATGTGATGAGAGGACAGCCATTCAGCACTCCTCTAATTAGACACTACTCCCAGAAGTTGCTGGAAATACTGAATTTTTTGCACAAACAGAACTGTTCGCACGGATTCCTCAAAGAGACCAATGTTTTCATTGATAATATTAGCGGTGATTTAAAAATCAGTGGATATTATTTGGAGAAACAATTTTTTGATATCTATTGTGAACTCAATTCTATTGACTCGAATCCAAACAATTCTAATGTGATTTCAACTAATATTAATCGATTCAAAATGAAAGACATCTTTGATTTCGGACTTTTGATTATTGCCATCAGTAATGACTGGAAATTTATCGATAATTTAAATCCAAATGATTTAAGGCTTAAAATCAATCGAAACATTTCCTGTAATGAACTCCAAAACTTCATCGATAAGTGTATTGATAGCGAAGAGAACAGTCGCTGGTCTCCCGATTTACTGCTTAACCATCCATTCATTTTGTTAAAAAAGGGCAACTTTGGGGACAATTACATGAAAGCGGATCAGTTGAAATCAATTGTCTTAAACTGTGATAAAGCGGAACAATCAGATGAATTCAAACACAATGAGAAAAATATTCAAAATAAAGTTTTGTTGAATTCAATCGTTTCGCTGCCAATGAGTTCTCGACTAATGAATGAATTCGAAGTATTGGACGAATTGGGAAAGGGTTAGCACAACATTCCCTTTTAAATCCATTGATTGTAATTTTCTTTATGTTTAGGAGGTTTTGGTTATGTCTATAAAGTGAAGAATATTTTGGACGACAGATGTTATGCACTGAAGAAAATTCTAATAAACCCTTCGAATCACTCTCTCTATGAAAAGATCAAACGTGAAGTCAATCTCCTTTCGCGACTAAATCACGAAAACGTTGTCCGATATTTCACTTCTTGGATCGAAACAGAAGACAATGTGGACGGCGATGATTGCGAACAGAGTTCGAGCGTCAAAACCAGTGATATTTTGACTCCGATTAGTTCGAAAACTGACACAAAATCCAAAGATTGTGAAAAGGAAACAAAAAATAGTGAAATTGATTCGTCTGATTCAGATTCTTCGTCTATCGAAGAGGTGGACTTCGAAGCAGAAGAAGACATTTTTGGAACTTCTTTTCTTATGACGATTCCACATAAAGTGTCAAACAATTCATCCGATGATCAATACGTCGTTTTTGAAAGAAGTGGTGATTCGAATGCCTCCTCAGAAGAAACTCAATTAAATTCTGTTAATAAGAATATAAATGAAGAGAAACTGATTCGCAATCGAAGACAATATATGTATATACAGATGGAATTATGCGAAAAAAGTACTTTAAGAGATGCCATCGACAATGGACTCACTTCTGATATACATAGAAAAAGAAGACTTTTCCGCGAAATAGTTGAAGGATTGGTTCACATTCACGAACAGGGAATGATTCACAGAGATCTCAAACCGGGCAATATATTCCTCGACGTCAATGATCACGTGAAGATCGGGGACTTTGGTCTCGCAAAAGAGATTTACTTAATAAAAGAGGACAATGTGACCGCTTCTGCAGAAAATCATATGAATTCAAATCAAGAATCGGATAAATTTCGACTCACCGGTCGAATTGGAACGCCTTTCTATGTGGCGCCGGAGTTGACTGTCAGTGTAGAGACTAATTCAAACAAAATATTTTACACTCAAAAAGTGGATATATATTCGTTGGGAATCATATTCTTCGAGATGTCGTATCCGTTTCAGACACTTATGGAGAGAACCAAAGTTGTGGTGAATTTGAGGCAAAAAGAGATAATTTTACCGAAAGATGTCAACCAATACTTCACTGATTTAGAGGTGGAACTCTTGAAGAGTTTATTACAACACGACTATTCTTTACGTCCGTCCTCTTCAGAACTTTTAACTTCCGAGTGTTTGCCGGCGCCTGAAATGGAAGAGAAAGAGGAACAGAATGTGATCAGACGTGCCGTTCAAAACTCGAGAACAAAATTACATAAATATATGTTAAATGAATTGTTTCAAAAGGAAACCTCAGAAATAGAAGACTTTGTGTTCGATGTGGACGACCAACAATTCGGTGCTTTTGTCCGAACGAATAGCGATTTGTTTTCGTTTTGTGCCAAACAAAGAGTTTTTCAATACGTTTACTCAATGTTAGAGTCAGTAATGCAAAGCCATTGCGGTGTTTACCTCTCACTGCCTACTCTTGTGCCCAAACATTCCATTCAGAGATTTGCTAAAAATGATGTCTATTATGTCGTCGACAACAACGGATCCATAATTTCACTGCCACACGACCTGCGGGTGCCGTTCGCTCGATATATAGCCCGCAACAAAATATCTCATTTCAGACGCTATTCGATCGAAAAAGTCTATCGACAGCGAAGGGTTATGGGATACCATCCAAAAGAATTATGGGAATGTGCTTTCGATATCGTAACCCCCAAACAGAGCCATTCGAGTCATATAATGCCCGACACAGAGGTGTTAAGTGTTTTATGTCATGTCGTCAATCAGTTTCCAGCACTAAACTCGTCTAAACTGACACTTAAAGTAAATCACATTCAACTGATAAAAGCTGTTCTCAACTATTGTGATGTCGCCGAAGAGATTCACAACGAAGTGATTCGACGAATAGGTGAATGCAATTGCATTAAAGTCACACAAAGTATTGTTAAAGATTCAAATGATTCGGGATTTGCATCAAACTCTTCTCTGGCGCTCAGAATCTTCGACCAAAGAAAGAAGATTTTAGAAAAATGTATCGAAGAATCAAAAATAAATTTTGTTTTGCAGTTATTAGACTTAGAACAGGACTCAGTCAAGAAATTGTTGTCAAATATCAAGAATCATATGCGAAAGAAAGGCACAAAACAACAGAACGCACTCGAAATGGCTAAAAGAGCTCTCAAAGAGTTGGAACTTATTTTAAACTGTAGTGAAAGGTTAGGAAATTTGTGCAACTTTTCAGTGAGAATATCGCCATCTTTTGTGATGAGCGGGTCGTCTGTAATGTATTCGGGATTTATCTTCCAATTGGATCGTCAAATCAAACACAAAAAGTCGAGTCAAAGACATGTGTCAGCTGTTATGGCAGTCGGCGGTCGTTATGACCAATTGGTTAATAGTTTCGATATAATCACTAAGAAAAGCGATAAAAAATTCCAACCGAAAGGAGCGGTCGGTTTGAGTATTGAATTCGAGAAAATAATGAAAATTATTTTAGACGAAGAAAACAAAAACAAAACAATTTTCGGTGAAGTGATAGATGTTGTCATCTGTTCCCTCACTAATGAAAACTCAGATATAATTCTCAAAAAGTTGTGTTCTGTCACTAAAGAGTTCTGGAACTCAGGGCTAAAAGTGTTCTGTTTTCCCGAAGATTTGCCCAAAAATATCGATGAATTACATGCTTTTTGTTTGGAAAACAGTGTTCGTTATGCCATCGCTTTGAAGGAGAGCTCGGAATCAAACTTTGTTCAGTTGACGGGAAGGCTCTTCGCATATGAAAAGGAGCGCTCTATTGATAAAAAAGCGGGAAATGTTTCAGATATTGTCGAATATGTTATTCGAAGCGTTACTTCTTTGAAGAACGAGTCAAACAGTATTTGCAATAATTATGGTTCGGATCAGATAAATATCATCAGAAGTGATAGCAATAAAATGATTGGCAGTCAATCGACGTTTACAAATGATGTCAACTATAGCCAGTCCTCTGCCATCGCCTCAAACATTAGAGTGACTTTCATTTGCGATCGAATGCACGGCTCGAATAAGAAAAGAAACGAAAATAATATAATCTCTCATTTGTCGAGTGCTCTCCATTTTGTCGCCAATAATATTATCATTGAAGTGATTGCAGTCGACCTCCCTTTCAATGTCCTAAAAACAATGGCCGCAGAATTAGAATTCGATGTCGAAAATGAGACCAAAACTATTTGGGAAAAAAGCAAACTTTCAGTTATGGATAAGCATTGCCGACATCGCAAACATATCGCAGAAGTCATTGACAGTGTCTTTGACTTGAAAATCGAGAAAAAGTGTTCCATTCTTTGCATAATTAGTATAACAGATAACATGCGATACAAGATTTTGGGCTAATTTCCAATTAATAATCACTTTTGCATTCAGTGTTTTATATTATCGGCGGTTAGTTATGAATATGATTTCAGGGTTATTATCATCAAAAGTCTTCCGGCTCTGGCCTTATCTCAATTGAATTCACTTTATTTACATATCTCTATATTTTATTGTTATTTATTAAATACTAATTGATTTTTGTATATAATTTGCGATCAATTTTTGATTCAATGTTTTGTTTTTCATAAATAAAATTTAAATTATTTCCTAATTTGCTTAAAAGAATCGCTTTTCTCAACTCAAAGGTTTTGAAGGAATAATTCAGAACTTAATTATTGAAATTCTTTGAGTTTTGCTATAATTTTTGTGAATATTACGAATATTTTGCAATCAAATGAATACATTTCCACTCAGTTATCAATATTACAAATGATATGATTTAATGATAAGTATTAATAATTTAGTTACGAATCACTTCAAAAGTTATTGATTCTGTAAAATGTGAGCCGACTTATAGCGGAATCATTTTATATTTGAAGATAATTACAAAAATTGGTGTTAAGTATCGTAGAGTACATCAAAAAATGATTGATTAGATATAAAACACTCAAAATTTTCTGTTTAAGTGATTGTACACATCGTTAGAACGGAATCAATAGTTTCTCAAAATATGTTAAGTAATTAAATTGACTTAAAGTTACTCCAAATAAGTCTCTTTCTATATGAGTCGCAATGAGTATTCATATATTAATTTTGATTGCAACAATCTTGCAAACTTCGTTGTTTCAGTTGATTTCAGCGCCGTATCCAAAATGTATGTCAATTCACCTCATTTTTAACCGATTGTGAGTTTTGCGAAAGAAAATTATGTAAAATATATTATATTTTCTTTGAATATTAGATTATATAAACAATTATTGCGGAAATTTTAAGGGATCGGCATTACATTTGGGAATCAATGGAAAGTCTTCAGTAGCTTTACTTAAACTTAAACGCGAGACTTATAAACCAAATCTTGACTGCAATGTAACCATAAAAGCGCCGCTCAATCACGGGATCATTGTTTTCGTTAAACGAATAAAACTGAGAAGATTTCGTTCACACGAAGACTCTCTGGAAGTGATATCCGATAATAACATGACTTCATTCAAATGGTTTGGCAATAATGAAGAAATCACTCCTAAGAAGAATTTTATATCAAATCCAAACAGAGGAGAGATTTATGTTGTCTTCAAATCTGAAAATTTTATTCTTTCGCTTTCCAACAAAGGATTCAAAATAGTTTTGACAACTTTTACGCGTAAGATATTCTCATTACTTGTTATGTATTCCTAATACTTTCATTCAAAATATTTCAAAGTCAGTAATAATGGAATTTGTAGACAAAATTCTTCACTCAGTTTCAATTGTCACAACAAATTGTGCATCGATAGGATGCTGGGTAATAATTGTAGAAACTTTGAATGATGAACTAATTCTCAATTTGACATCTCATCCAGAATGTGATGGAATCAATAATTGTATGAATGATTTCGATGAAGAAAATTGCAGTAAATATTATTTTATAACTATTTTTATCGAATGAAAACACTTTTTCAATGATTAGGCGCCGGCTCTGAGACAATGATCGGACCCATAGTATTCGGGGTCACTATTCTAGTTATGGTCGGTCTCATAATCCTTTTTATATGCAAAACGGATAAACAGAAACGCGAAGATATGGCGCGAAGATTCTCTAAGGCCTGCATTAATGGCGGCCGAAGACTATCGACTATGTTTATAGCAGAACGAAGACCTGTTCCCACTCCAGAAGTGATCAATCAGTATAATAACGAATCAAATATTTACAGAAGTGTTCCAATTATTTATGAGCCAAATGAAGACAGGTCAAAAGACAATAACTTGAACTATGGTTCCGGTATTAATGTGGTCAACAAATCAGCCAAAAGATCAAAAGATAACATAAATGTAACAAAATGTCAATCGACTGAAAATATTTGAATTCATTCCGTCATTCAAACTAATGATCCCTTTTTGGCAAAAAACAAATCTTCAATTATTTCTATTTTGAGTTTTCATTTCATTTATTTCACATTTCAGTTATTTTAATACAAAAACTTTAATCCAATTTCTCATTTAATTCTCGTAAACATCTGCAGGGAATTATGCTCTAGCGCATCTTAATTTAAGTGAGATTTAACTTTTGTGAAGAGTCGATAAACATTTGTCTAAAATAAAGATTCCGAAATATGATTGCTTTAATTAATATTGACCAAGTTTGAATGGCGAAACATAATGGTTTCATTTGACGCGAGTGTCGTTTCGAGTCTCTATTCATAACTATTTGTCGTTTAGATTCCAACCTTTTTCTGTTCATTCGTTACTTTCGATAAAACCATTTGATTGTATTTTTTATACAATTGTTGTTTTGGTTTTTTCCGCTAATCATAGTTTACTCATATATTTTGACAGTTTAACAATGAATTTTCAATAAGTTTTCTAAAATATTGAAAGAATGAAAATACAGTAAAACACATAATTAAATTCCTGATAATTTGATTCATTGAAGCATTATATGCATTGTCTATAGATTATAAAACTGTGCTCTATTTATGGTAATACTGTGGTTTGCGTGAAGTAACCATGGTAGTTAACCAAAATTTGAACTTGCCGCTAATTATCAATAAATATTCATCGAGTTTAACGACAATTGTCTTATTATTAATTGCTAAACGCGTTTCATTAACTAAACAAAAACCAGTTTATAACTGAAAATTCTAAGCAATGATTTCAATAAAATAATAATTTGAATCTTATTTCAGACAAATAATAAGTTTAGTGCTCTCTTGAGATGAATTCAAAACATTTGCGAAATAGAAATACAAAAACTGTGAAATTTAGATGATTTGATCCAATGGTTACTCACATTATGAAAGCAAATTGAATCCGGTCTCCATTTATCGATAGCTATCCAATA
>JAQFXL010001051.1:0-14270 GCA_034693445.1 Edwardzetes edwardsi | reverse complement strand
TATTAATTCTCAAATTCTTAATGAAATGTGAAGCTCAAGCATATTGACAACTTGTGAGCTTCTAACTTGATTAGTAACCTGCAAGTTTTTACAACTTTGAACTGAGACTTTAGAAGAGTTGTCCTGTTCTCCGAAATCTTGATTCGTTAGTTGACATCATCACTAGTTTTGATATCATAAGCTCTCCCTCGATGTTGAGTGCATTGACTCGAAAGCAGAGCACATCATAAGAGGAGTCGACTCCACAGTCAGGTACTGCCTATCAGTGATGTGTTTGAGTCGCGTATATTCGTAAACAAATTCAATGTTTTCAATAAATAATAGATTAGTTCATAAAATGTTGAATTCGTTAATATTTTTGTTTTTCATTTAAATTTGATTTGATTTGTGTCTCAAATGAGTCGACATTTATTTGTTAGACATTTAAAATACAAAATACTTTTTTGCTGTGATTTACAAATTGTTTTCACTTCTAATCCAATATTTGTTTAATTACTTCCGCTTTTAGATTGAATTAAAGCCAAGAAAATCTTTTTTATTAATTTCGTGCAAAACAAGTCATAATATTTTTATATTTTTAAATGCAATTGCTATTCATTTTGCACCAAGATCGTTTGATTGTAATCTGAACTTGATTCAAATGAATGGTCAATAGGATGGACACAATTGATATGAAGTTGAATGAAAACGAGCAGCAAATGTTTGGCCAATTATTCACGTTATACGATTCGGCCAATTCGGGAATCGTTCCGCAATCAGTGGCCAAACAAGTCCTAAACTCATCCAATTTGGAGCCAAAAGTATTGGATCAGGTATTGTGACAATGCATTCAAATATTTCCTCAATTCAATGATGAATTGCAATGAATTAGTTCATTGATTATCTGATGATTGATGGTTTGTCTCATGGGATCAGATCATCGAATTGATTGGTTCTTCGCGTGTGTCGTGTCTGACTCGTCAACAGTTCTACGCAATGCTAAAACTGGTTGGCGCCGCACAATCAGGTCTTCCCTTGAGCACCGACATCACAAGCGCTCTGACCATACCTTTGCCTCAATTGTCGCCAATAGTTGTGGACACAAAACAACAGCAATTAGTCGCTAATAATATGTATGAAAAATATTTACCACTCTTTTAACGCTCGAATTGCTTAAGAGTTGAAACTTTTGAAAACTCGTTACTCTATTCCTTTGCTCTTAATATGCGATTCACTCACTCTTCTGACGGGACTAACAATCCCTCAAAAGAGTTATTTAATGAAAACTTGATTTTTGACTCTTTTTTCTTGACTTCTGTTATAATTTTGATGAATGTTTGAGAAGTCTTCTGATAAGACATTTAAACATTTCTTCTTCTTTAACGGAATTTTTAGTCTTTTTCTTATAATTATCTTCTTTTTTGTTGAAATTATTAGTATTTTGAATATATTCTATAAATAAGCGAATATTTCATTAATCAGAGTTCAGAACATTTATTGCAGAGCTTAGATCAAGTTATAAACTTGGTTCTAAACTGGATCAATCATAGAATATGAGTAGGTTTTTTGGGGCCCCCACACATCAAAAACTCTTTTAACGAATAAGTTTGAAATTTGCATGAATTCAAAAATATTTACTTAATATTCATTGAAATGACTTTTAATGTGAAAAATGAGAATTTATTAAAACATTTTATATGAAATGATTTTTGAGTTGAAATGATTTGAACCGACTCTACACTACACTACTCTTGCAATTTTCAATCTTTCAAAATCCTCTCAAATGTCAAATAATTATTTGAATAATAAATTTTCATATTTTCTGTATGAAAAGTGACGAAAATACCAGAATTGAGTCAATCAATCAAATCACTGGTCATTTGCCGCCCCCTCCCACCAAACCCAGTGTGCGTTCCAAACGTCGAAATAATCAGTTCTCAAAAAGTGATAATTGTGTTCGACAACTGCTCGAGGCTCAGAACAACTATAGTTTATCCAATGATAACAAAATGAATAAAAAAAGCAATAATTGCAGTAATAATCACAACCAAACTGAACAACAGATTGAATGTAATTATTATTAATTAATACTAATTATAATTTTCAAATAAAATATTTGTTTGACTCTTGGTTTTGATTTTTAGCCGAAACTACGATTTCGAGAAGTTCTTCACCCGAAGAACTGAACGATGATTCGCCTATCGATTCAATTATTGAAAAGCCTTATGACTACAGACTTGACAAGAGTTGGTCCGAATTCAATGATAAGAAAAATGACAAACCTTTGGATTGGGCCGACTATGAAGAACAACACAATCTTTTAGATAATGAAGAGATAGATGAAGAAGAAGAAGAAGAGGTCAAAAGTAATTACTCTGCAGATGAATACCTGGAAGACATTTGGAGTATAAATGAAGAGCAGAAGACTTATTACACGAATCAATTCAAAACAATGCAATCGAGTCTTAAGGGAATAATTACTGGCAATAAAGCAAAAGACTTCTTTGAAAAGTCGAATCTCCCAATTCTGGAGTTGTCGAGGATTTGGCAGTTGTCAGACATCGACAAAGACGGAGCGCTAACATTAATAGAGTTTTGTATTGCAATGCATTTAGTGGTTCTGCGCCGCAATAATGTTGAACTACCCTCACAACTGCCTCCCAAACTGTTTTTATCTCTCACTTCAATTGAGACTAAACCGGTCTCAGGACTTGATTTAAGCAAAACTGAAGAATTGGTCGCCGATTGTGCGGAACAACAACCCTTTAATGCAGTTTCGCCGCCGAACTTCAATGATCTCCAGACCACCGAAAAACAGACCAAAAATACAGAAACTCTTTCGCCGCAAAGCAAACAGTGGACCAAATTTACTGATTCCCCGACTCATCAGATTGTTGTGACCACCATGTCTCCGCCGAGTACTTCTTCGAGTGCGGGACTGCAGCCATTGGCCAATTTTGACTTTAATACCGCTTCAATAGTGAGAGATCCCAAAATTTTACACCCGGTAGCCCTTCGACTCTCACCCGATGGACAGCCCATACGTTATGACAGCAGTGAGATAAACAGCCATAGCCTGGATACTTCCGTTCTTACCGTTAATGTCACGGACAGTGTTCGGTAAGAATTGGAGTTCTTTTCAAAAGATATTTAAATCTCTTATCCATATTTCAGACCTACAGCTGTAATTCAAGGCAAGAAAGACCCGCCTCCACCGCCTCCTCCTAGACCTGAAAGAACTCATGGTCACGCTAGAAGTTCATCGTTAGATCTGAGCAGAGTTGTAGTGCGTTCGGGTGTCGCCAATGATCTCATCTCTTCTCAAATTCCTTCGTATCTGAAAGTATCGAACTCTGAATACGGACTGACAGCCACTCAAAAAGGTTTTTCACTTTTAAAAGACTTTCAAAACTGAGTTCTTTTTTTCTTCGACAGAAAATCCAAACCTTTCCATAAATCAACGAAATTTGGGCGCATTTCAGGCCTATCGGAAAAACAGAACCGAAACTAGTCTTAAGAATAATATCAATAATTCAATGAATGATTCATTGAAATTGCGATACAAATTACCCCCAGAATTGCCAATTCCTGAGTAAGTTATGGCTCTTTATGGAAAATATTAATTTTGATCTTGAATTACAGCTCCAGTGCCGACAGCACAGAATTGTGGCTAACGATTAGGTCTTTACAAGAGTACACTAAAGTCTTAACGAATGTGAACAACGATTTGCTTCGAGAACTGATTAAAGCCAATGAAGACAAACAATCACTTGAACTAAGATTAGCCCAACTGAGCAATGGATGCAAATTATGATTCGGTTTGACTTTTGGTCTCTTATTTTGTTAATCGTTTTTATTATTAATCATATCTTTAGTATTGTTTAGATTTCAGTCAAATGGATATTAATTACTATTTTTTAAGAGAAAACAAATATTTTTTCAATTATTGTCATAAAATAGTTGTGAAACTGTTCTCCAAATTTATTTATTTTAATAATTTTTTATTATTTCTGATGGAAATTGATTTGAGTTTAAAATCTTTTAATTATTTTTATTATTAAACGGAAATATAATTTACAGCAAAATTTGTTTTAGAAAATACTCGATTGAAGTGTAATTAAAAATCTTTTAAAATCTTTATTTGATTTGAAAATTTGATTATTTATTTAAATATATATTAAATCAATCAATAGATTCGCCGAATGTTTAATACTTTTAGTATTTAATAATTAAATATTTTTGTAATAAAATCAAAACCCGATTAAAAATAACTATCGAAACGAAAATTTATTTCCTTTTCTTCAAGTCTTCAAATCTTTTGGTCAAATCATCGAAATCTATTCCTTCGTCTTTAGATCCGTTCGGGTCATCGGTAGGAATGTCCGGCAGATTAGAGGTCGGTACTGACGGCAACTCCGGGAATGAATCGTTCGGATTGGGTTGTGTTCGCGGCAATGGTTTTGGTTTAGAGTCTGAGGATCTCATCACAGAATCGTAATGAGGTGGCGGTGCTGCCGGTCCTGAACCTCCTCTTGGTTGTAATCCATTATCGAAATTGAAACCAATTGGCTTATTGCTGGACGCAGCCGGATATGGCGCTGAAGGAGGCACTGATGGTAATGGAGGTGGCGGTGAGAAAGCACCAAAACTACTGCCACCTCCTCCTGCTCCTCCACCTGAAGGTCCATTTGGAGGGAAGCCACGATTGCGATTATCAGCACCATTACCCAAATCAATGAGACATTTCTCTTGACTCTGGTGTAGTCCAGTAGTCATCTCTTCAGCGCAATAGACCTCATCCTCACGAAGAATGTCAGCGTCGGGTTCGTACGGAACGTTCTGACTTTTGGCGATTTCTGTCCAAAAGAAGTTTTAATCGAAAAACAAATGAAAGAAAAGACTAACCAATTAAGTACTTCTCGACCAATATCTTGGGCGGCGCCTGAACTCCCATTTTGATCATCAACTTCTCGTTGACACTTTTGAGAGCGTTCTCACGACACGCCTGTGCATAGGGTTTACCGTATTTGTAAGTCAAAAGATCTGATATCACTTTCAACTCTTGGACATCTGCCTGAAGACGGGGCGCGACCCAAATGAGCGATGAAATGGCTTCAGACAACCCGTCATCCAATGTCTTCATTTGTTGAATGAGTCCGAATCGTGCCAATAGAAGATCGCAGTACATCTCAACCAATTCCATGGCCTCAACGATATAGTCTTCACGTATGATGTGCTCGACTCTGATCTTGGCCCTCTCATACTTGCCGGTAACGATATAATCAGCGATCTCTTTGCGGGACTTCTGAGCCAATTCTGTCTTCTTTTTCTCCAATAATTTCAATCGATTTATGGATAATCTTAAGTTAGTCTTGAGTTTAGTGTAATTAACACCTGTGCTGACCATTGCTTCACAAAAAGGCAAATTTAAAACAAAATTGAAACAAAATTTGAATAAAAACCGAAGAAAACAATGAATTGTTTAACAAAAGTCTGGAGGAAAATGAAGTTTTTTGTCAACTATTGTCAGTTGTTTACAAAATATTTCAACAAATAATCGCAATCGTTGTTCAGAAACGACAGAAAATATGTCCAAAAACTTACCTAAAATAGTGTCGAAGTCATTCAAAAAATCAGTAGTTTTTAATTAAAGGGAAGCAAAACATATGAAACCCTAAACTCTTAGTAATAGTGAAATATTTTATGAATGAAATTTGAGTTAACCTCTGATTGGATGAACTGCTTATCAGTTGTATTAGTCATTGAAAAGACCATTGTTTTGGTTAATCACATGTTTTTGTTTGTAATTCAAATCATTTGAAAATGAGTGGTCTTTTCATACGAAGAATTGCTTCTGATTTGGGAATCAATTATTTGAAACTCTATTCTTCTAATAAGTCAATAATTAGGTCCAAAACTATGAGACAATTCAATACTTTGACTAATCATATATTGCGACCGCAAAATATGATGAAATGCTTACCTCGAAACAAATTACAGCCAATCATAAGAACGATCAGTACTTCTGAAGAAATACATTTATTTACCAATAAATTGAGCGATAATTTTGTGGAACAAAAGCGTTACAAAAAAGGAAAGAAAGGATCAAAACGTCAGACAAAAGATGAGTCCAGCGATGAAGAGTCGGACGCAGAACAAGAGGCTGAGTTCGATACGGACTTAATCGATGGCAAAGCAATTGGTTTTGTTGACTCTGACGTATCTCTGGTCTCATTGCGAGTGGATAATGTCCTGAAGACAGGTCTTAGTATGGCCCGAACTCGAGTCGACGAAGCCTTTTATGATAATCTGATTCGAGTCAACGGTCAGAGAGTATCCAAAAAGAGCGCCGAAGTGGTAGAAGACGACGAAATCGATTTAATTAGAGGACTGAATCTGGAAAACAATGATTTGATTGACATCTCGAGAGTTGTTATTAAGAAAATTGAGGACAAAATGTCCTCAAAGGACAGAATTCGGGTAAAACTCAGAAAATTCCGATCCCTTACGATTGAAAACTATCCGAATGATCCTTACGATGGGTTAGTCATCAATATTATCCGCCAATCGGATCAAAAAGACCAAAAAGAATGAAAAATCAGTGAATTTGATTCCAATTTAGTTATTAAAATATTTTACAATAAATAGTTGTCTTAACAAACAGTTGTCTATCACTGGATTCGCTGCAATTTCGACAAATACAATGGCCCGCAATTGGAGGGCATGAATGGTACGACTTGTGTCCCGTATTTGAACGTATTGTTCATTCGGTAGAGTCCTCTCAGAGGTCTTAGAGTTTCCTTGAGGTCAGACACGATAAACACGTAATTGGTTTCCTCCCAAATCTTTTTCAGTGCCATATGAACGACACCATCGTTTTGAATGGGGGACAGACTGCAGGTCGAGTATACAAGACTACCGCCCTTTTTCAGTGACATCATACCAGCGAACAGAATACTGAGCTGTTCTTCGGGCAGTTTTATTCTTTCCTGAAGTCGCGATGGTTTAAACCAATTGTTGTCGTTTTCATTGAGTGAATGTCTGTCATTAGTACAGATGGCGTCGATTAGGATCTTGTCATAAGTGTTGGGTTTGACGAGTAGTTTGGCGTCTATTGTACTGAACTCTAATGTCTTTTGAATGCTATTTATGTCTGGAATATAGGATTTGAAAACATTCTTCAGTCGATTGGTTCGCGACATAGACTTGTCGTTACAGAACAGACTCGAAGGTCTTAATGTCAGTGCCATAGCTAAAGCTTTACCGCCCGGAGCCGCACAATAGTCGGCCACTTCATCATTCTGTTGTATATCGAGAACAATGACCGGCAAAACAGACGCCGCGTCCATACAGTAGTAGTCAAATACTCCGAGACCTCCACTTCGTTCGGGGGGAGGGAATTGAGACATATCTCCGCGCGGAAACGTATAGATCTTCAGTATTTCCGGGATATTCAGTTTGGGTTCTTCTATGTGTTCCACAGAAATATCAGCGTCTGTCTGATAGAACTGATAATAAGACGATTCGGTGACAATCTCTTCTTGGTATTTGAGTTCTTCAGATGGAACGAAATCATTTAAATCGATTTCCATTTTGGCCGCATTTATAAACCCATCGCTTCCATAGTCTTCCTTTTGGGACAACATTTCGAGAAAGTCTTCGGCTTCAGTCATAGAAGACAAACCACTTCCCAGTTCTCTATCGCTGACATCACTCACATCACTAACAGTGGACGGATCCACTTCTGACACATCTATACCTCTTTCCTCAGCTATTTTGGCAATTTTTTTGGCTTTCTTTTCGGTCAAAATCTTCATCCGTCGGTTGAATCGGTCGTATCTCTTATAATGTCTTTCATAATATCGGCGCAAATCTGTGGCACCGATTTGTCTCATTTTGATCTCAATGTCTTCATAATTGGAAAAGACATTAACGACAGCACAGTATTTGTTTTGCGAGAGAAGACCCAAACGAATGGACTTCCAGTTCTTGTCGTAAACCTTTGCATAAAAATTGTCGAAATGTTGTAAAGCGTTGTCTTTCGGAAAAACATTTCGCCGAACATTAGCCTTAAAGAAGACAAAACATTAGACTCAGAAGATTAGTCTTAAGACTTAAGTCTCACCCAATGAGCGGTGGATTTGTTTCGGCAGACAATACAATTGATTAAAACATTTTTCAAATTAAATGTCTTTTTAAAAATTGGCGACATTTTTGGTCCTTTGAAATAAAACTTTTAAACGCAACCAAAACATTGACGTAATTATTGGATGACTGATGTGTTGCCAATTCATGCTTTTCCCACACATTATATCCTTTTCCGTTTAACACACATTAAAAATGGTAAGAATCGTTTGAATTTGATTTGATTTAATCAATTAATTCAATTAAAGCTTTTGATTTGTTACCAAACGGTCATCAATTGGTTGACAATCAATGGCTTTACATTATTAAGACATTAATTGATTACTATTTGTTGTAATTCGTATGAATCTAAAGATGTGTTTTGTGTCCACTTAAGGCTCGCGGCCCTAAAAAGCATTTGAAGCGCTTGAATGCGCCCAAAGCGTGGATGTTAGACAAGTTGTCGGGTGTGTTCGCCCCCCGACCCTCGACCGGCCCACACAAACTTCGGGAATCGCTGCCTCTCGTTGTTATGTTGAGGAACAGATTGAAGTATGCGTTGACCCGAAGCGAAGTGACCAAAATAGTTATGCAAAGAACTATTAAAGTCGACGGCAAAGTAAGGACTGACATCAACTACCCGTCTGGCTTTATGGGTGAGTGAACCAACTTTTTTACCCATAGTTCCTATTTTCTAAGGCCTTGACATCGAAGACACTTATATTCAGTTCAAAGAACTCTTTGTATTTGTGTTCAAAATACGGCCAAAACGAAAACTATGAAGTCTTCGGTCGCTTAATATCGACATCTCTTAGGTCTTAAGCATTACCCAAAGATTTGACATTTATTTCTGTTTCAGATGTGGTCACTATTGACAAAACTGGAGACTTCTTCAGACTGTTGTATGACATTAAGGGTCGATACACTCTGCATAAGATCACTCCAGAAGAAGCCAAAGTATGTGACAATTGTCTGTTTTGTTGGACTTGTGTTTAATTGATTTCAAACTTTTAGTATAAGTTGTGTCGCGTGAAGAAAGTGTCGACCGGCCCGAAAGGCATTCCGTATATTGTCACTCATGACGGACGAACCATTCGATATCCCGATCCGCTTATAAAAGTGCACGACTCTATTCGCTATGACATCGCCACCGGAAAGATCTTAGACTTTATTAAGTTCGAGACCGGAAACCTTTGTATGGTTACCGGTGGACACAATTTGGGTCGAGTCGGAGTCGTCACATCTCGGGAGAGACATCCGGGAAGTTTCGATATCGTGCACGTGAAGGACTCTCAGGGCCACACATTTGCCACCCGGTATGACAATATGGAAATACTTGACTACTACTCATACCTATGATGACCGATACACTTGATTTTGATTATATAATGATTTTTGATTAGTCTTTCTGATGACTTCACTCTTACTTCCATTGACTCATTTGTGGCAAAATATTGATTTTTGTTTGTCTTGAAGGTTGGCCTATATATTCGTTATTGGAAAGGGAACCAAACCCTTCATTTCATTGCCTAAAGGAAGAGGAGTCCGATTGACTGTTGCCGAAGAACGCGATAAGAGATTGGCTCAGAAACAATCCAATTAATTATCAAAATATAGACAATGTTTCGATTGGATATCAAATCAATAAAAACTTTTTGGAAATGAATTGCAAATCGTTTTCAATTAATTTATGCTCTCTTTTAATGGTTTCACAGAATTTACTAAATTTTGATACAATTTAAAGTCAGAAAATAAGGTTAGCTTTGAGTTAATGTTTGAAATTACTTTTGATTTCGTACTAAACCTTAAATCGACAAAACGTCAAATATCTCAAAGTTTTCACAATTAAGTTATCGTTTGAAAAGCAGAGTAAGAAATGCTTCGAATTTAAGGCACATCTGTAGGGCTCAACACAAGCTTTAAAACTAAACAATTTGTGGCCTTAAATATAAATCCCTTTCTAAATGAAAAGCGATTCTAGTGTTTAGTGATTCGCGAATCTATTCGTCAAATAAATTAAAATCAATTCAAAACTGAGGCAAATAGTTATACACTTCACTGATCGACAACCGGTTCCTGAGATTCCTGAGGTTCGGAGTCAGCAGTGACTTCATTCGGCTGATTGTTTTGGTGGTGGTGTTGATTAGACAGTTCGGTGATGCTCTCAGGTGACAACTCTTGGAGCCTCTCGTGAAGGAGAGCCCTCTCGTTCTGCATCGCTCGACACAACTTCTCTAAAGTGATAATCTTCTGCAATGCCTTCAAGTGTTCCGAATCGCGTTTTTGTTTCTGCAAATAGTTATGTCACAGATTAAGATTCAAACAATAAAACTGTGGATCAATTCAACGCATACCTCTTCAGATAGCTTAAGAAGTGCTTTATTACTGGTTTCCCATCGAGTCTTCCAGGCCTCTGTTTCTTTCTCCAATTTTTTAATCTGTTTGGACATCCGTTCCATATCTCTCTTAAAGTTGGCGAACATATCATTACTTTTACTCAAAACTGTCTGAAACTCATCGTATTTATTGGTATAAACTCCGAGTTCTGTCCTGAGTTTGTTTTCTGTCTGAGACATATCAGTGCAACGTTTCTGCAAATCTGTGATCATTTGAATCAATTGTTGTTTTTCTTTAATGAAAATCTGTTTTTCCTGATTTAAAATCATATCAGTTTTGGTGAACTTTGCTTTCATTAGTTGTGTTTCCAAATCCTTCTGTTTAATGATCTTTTCGGTGTGTTTTTCCCAACTCTCGTAGTGACCCATCAATGTCTTGAGCTTTTGAGCCAAATCTGCGTTCTCTTCCTTCAGCTGAGTATTCCTTTTCTGGTTTTCGCCGATTAATTGCATTATTTCGTTGAGAGTCGACTGAAATTTGTTAGCGATTTCGCGACGCTTTTCCTCTTCTTCTTTGATTTTTATAAGACTTTCCTCTTTTACGAACTTATTTTGTCGCTGAAGTTCCCGACAGAGAGACTCGAGTCTAGATTTGGCCAAAACCAGACGGTTCTGTTCGGACTGCATCTGATCCTTCTCTTTACTTAACTGATGAGTGATTTTATCGTTTTGTTTCGACTGTTGGCTGAGATTTCTGTTCTCTTCGGACACTTCGACCAAACAATTGGTTAAATAAGAGATTCTTTCGGCGTCTGAACTGAACGCCAATAGCTTTTTGCTGATGCTTTCGGTACTCATTCGACTGTTCTTCGGGTTATTCTTTGATTGTTTACGACTAGAAGTGTTTGTATTCGATTTGGCCGACGATTTCTCTGAATTCGAGTCAATTTTGCGAATATTTGATGAGTTATCGGCCTTTGAATCCGATTTTGTTTCAGAATTTCCAGAGGTTTTGCACTCAAGGGTTTGGTCAGTGGGTTCGGCAGTGATTTGTTTCGAGTCTTCGCTGACTTTAACTTCAATACTATCATTAGATTCAATACTTTTATCATTTGTTTCATTATTACTGTTGTCATCGATTTGAAGACAATTATCAGACTTTTCTTCGTTTAGATTATCTTTCGATGTCTTATTCAGACCAGAGATTTCTAATTCGAGCTCTTTTTGTAACTTCAGAAGACTGTTTGTATCAATTTTAGAACCTGATTCCTGTCCATCGGCGCCGACACTGGTTTGGTCTGAGCCGTTGGTAATGATAGCATCACGTGATTCGAGCATTTCATTGATTTTGTTGCGGATCTGTTTCGCTCTATCACTGCATAAAGACATCAATTGTTCGGTTTTCGAGTCTTTTGTTTCGATCATCTTCTGGACAATCTTCTCGGCGGTCGCCTCGTCTGGACTGTCCTCAGCCTCGAGATCGTCATTTGTCTCATTCTTGACATCAATATTTGTCTCCATTTATGGTATGGTTTGAAACAAAGACAAAAAATTGAATATTTCTTCAAATTTGAGTTAATATCAAATCGATAATCGAAAGTTGGTATCAAAATAGACAATCAATTGCTTTGATTACAAAAATTGTTTGATTACTATTTGAAATAATTTCTATTTAAATGATTAAATGAATTGCTTTTCGTATAAAATATTTACTTTTATTTTCATTCGTTTATAAAAATAGATTCAAAACAGAATTTTTGCGTCAATTGAGTCAATGACTGCTTATTGTAAGCAAAATAATTAAAGACCAAAAGTTATGACTAATGATCGACAGATAGAGACCTTTAAAAGTTTTTCTCTCATAATTGAATCGACAATAAAGGTCTTTAGAGTCTCCATCTGTCGGCTAATTTATGCCAAGTAGTCATAACTTTAAGTCTTTAACTATTTTCTTCACAATAAAGCACAGAATAAGAGCTCAAATGTGTGACAATAGAGGGAAGCGTTTGCTTTCAATGTTTAAAAGTGACTTAAAGTGTGTTTATTTTGATTCAATTTAATTTGTTTTCAATTAATCTCTTGTTTGACATCTCATTCAGATATTGACATCAATTCAATTGTGAACTATTTATCTCTGGAAGAGGTCTTTCAAAGAATCACATCCAATGACTCATTGCTTTTGATCACAATTTTGACAATAATTTAATTAAATATTTTTGTTTTTTACAATTCAAAGACGTCTTGAATTGAAAAATGGCTGACGTTTTGGATATATTAGAAATGGATCCGATCTCTTCGGCTGAGAAGAAGACCATAAAGAAAAGAAATCCAATTTTTAAAAGACCCGAAGGAATGCACAGAGAGTTATATGGATTACTCTATTCGGACAATAAGGACAACCCATCCCTGATTTCAAGTGACTTCCAGAGTAAATCAATGGATGGATATAAAGAAATTAAGGCCAAACTGGGCCTTAAAAGAGTGAGACCATGGGTTTGGACCCGTTTTAGTCCAAAGGAAAAGATTGGTTTATATCACTGGAGACGAGAAGAGGATAAAAACAAAGAATATCCTTTCGCTCGACTCAATACTACTACCGATGTTCCCAATTATAACGACACAGAATATCAACAATTGTTATCAATCGATGGCTGGACTAAAGAAGAAACCGACCATTTGTTTGATTTGTGTCACAGATTTGATCAAAGATTTGTTATAATCCACGACCGATGGGATAGGAATTCCTTCACTAATCGTTCGATTGAAGACATGAAAGACCGATATTATAATGTTTGCAATTCTTTGGCTAAAGTTCGGGCCCTTCCGGGACAGGAGTCTAAATTGAAGGTCTTTGATGCCGAACACGAACGCAAACGAAAGGAACAGTTAATTAAATTAAGTGACAGAACACAGGAAGAGGTCGAAGAAGAACAGCATTTGTTGAGTGAATGGCGCAAAATTGAACAGAGAAAGAAGGAAAGGGAGAAAAAGACTCGTGACCTCCAGAAACTTATTACTGCTGCCGACCACTCTGCCGAAGCCCGTAAGGCTGACCAACAGGTGCGCACAGGCAATAGGCCGGGTAGAAAGAAGGCCACTCATTTACCAAAGAGCTCTCGAGACTCAGTGGCAGGCATTTCATTGACGCCTAACATAGAGAGCGCTGGCATTAAATTCCCTGAAATCAAGTCTTCGGGCGCCAGTCTTCGCAGTCAACGTATGAAACTTCCGACAGCTGTCGGACAGAAGAAGACCAAAGCTATCGAACAATTACTTCACGAACTGAACATCGATTTACATCCGATGCCAACCGAAGAGATTTGTCTTCACTTCAATGATCTGAGAAATGATATGGTTTTGCTCTACGAACTGAAGATGGCTTTGGCTAATGGAGAGTATGAGTTGCAGTCACTTAAACATCAGTTCGAAGCCTCACAGCCGGGTAAGACACTGGACATCCCAGCTAGTCTCCTACCAGCGCCCAGTTCTGAACCTAAACTTCCAAACGAAGCCTCGCCTTCTAAGAAAATTTCGGAAGTAATCGATTTGGGTTCAGGTCCGGCAACTCCTGTTCGCAAGAGAAGAGCAGCCATAGAACAACTCAATCTGATGAAGAAGTTGAGGAAAAACTGATTGACATGTTCTCTAATTTAAACCAAAACTCTTTCCATTAAATGTGTTTTAAACCAATTCATAACTTTCTCCAAATGTTTGAAAATTCAAAATAAAGATTGAATTCGCGATTCATATCAAAATTGAATGCAATAATGTGCATGTTACTTTTCTGCTAATGTTATGCTAAAAGAGGGTTAACCACAATGCTTTAAATGC
>JAQFXL010001050.1:0-14276 GCA_034693445.1 Edwardzetes edwardsi | reverse complement strand
CTCTCTCTCTCTCACTCTCTCTCTTTCTTTCTTTTATTCATTATTTCTAAAATTGGATGTAATTTAAACTGAGATTAATATTCCTTTTAATGATTTCAAATAATTTGAAGACACGTTTTAATCGAATTTAGGTTAAAATTTAACGAATGGCTAGAATTGAAGGGAAAAACATTGAAAATAACATAAATGTTAGAGAATTTAATTTAATTTTTGTGTTTATAAACAAAATGCACTTTTGTTTATCGATTTCAGTCAACTCTGATCTCTATATGCAGTCTGTCCTCAAAATTGGTTTTATTATGTATTAAGTGAACACAAAATGATAGTTCAGTTGTTCAACATTTGAGCACAGAATGGAATTGGATTGATTGGTGTGAGGCTTAACATAGTCAAGATGTGACAAATTCTATTTATTCAGACAATGTTAGTTCTATTTTGGCAAATATTTTCGAGGTTTTATTTTAATTATTCAATACCTGTCTCTGGAATGTATTAAAAGTTTTCAGTACAACGCAAAACATATTAATGAGATATACTTGAGTTGAAAACACAGAATCCCGGAAAGGAATTCATACAATTTTAATATAATTTTTTTGAAATTATGAATTCAAACGAAAGACATGTAGTCTGAATGTGAACCAAACGATTGATACTCTCTGCCAAAAATTCATCAGAAATATGAGCAAACATTTCAGTGAAATGTAAGAAAGGTTCGCATTTCTAACGTTAAAACCCCTTCTTTATTTTGAACGCGATTCTGAGAAATAGGAAATTTATTTTTATTTGTTTATATGATTGATGAAGTGATAAACAAAATGTCTTTTACTGGCCATAAGTTATAACCGAAGAATCGCTTTTCTTATTAATGTTTCTCTAAAAAACACATCAAATGGGTTTCATTCATGTTTTAATTGAAAACTTCAATGCTTTAAAAAATTCAATTAATCATAATTTGAAAATTTTAATTAAAAAATAGAGAATTTCAGACTAAAAAACGTGAAACATTTGTGGCTAAAAAAAATATTTGCATCGTTTCCTTTCTTAAATATATATCCGGCACAAAATTGAGATTTTTTTAAAAAACTCTTGTGCCTCTCAACTAATGGCCCATTATTTCAGATAAATTTAATGATGACTTCATTCGTGAGCAGAATATTCAGAGTATTTAATTGTTTGAGTGGTAAAAATTAGTATAATTGGAGAAAATCTTCTAATTATAATTAAATGGCAAATAATTATTCGACTTATTTCGGAGAACATATGTAGTATTGGTCACCAAAACAAGTTCTGGTGATTCAATTTGCAAAACATATTTGACGTTTAGGTTTTGGGCTCTAAATGAAAGCACAGCATGTATTAGGTTATATAATATATTACATCCTTATATACAGAATATTGAATCGTTCAATAAAACTCATTTATCATACATTTCGGCCAAAATTTTATTATAATTTCTTTATCGCAAAAAAAAGGAATTCAAAGTAGAATTTGAGTGAAAATTCCCAAAAAACCAAATTTTCAGATGAATTATTCAGCTATAACCTGGAAACAAGCATGATCACAAGCGAATCAACAAATATGTCTTAAAAATGAAATTTTGTTTCTAAAGAATTGACTGATTTATCATAAAATCAATGATAGTATTGATTTTTATTGTTTTTTAATTTTAAATCTCAAGAATTATAAAACATTCATCGAAATTGAAACCACGACAAACAAAATCAATAAAAATCGATATACAGTTTAACAACGAATTCATTCTTTCATTATTAAAATGAAATAAATGATGAATATTCTCAAACATATAATATTACAGTAATTCTGAAATTGGAGTCAAATATTATAAAATATAAATTTTATTATAAATTCGATTCTTTTTTGAATATATTTTATTAAATTCTCAAATGTTTTCAATTAAATTAAAGTTCTAGTAATGCCTGAAATGTTTCCAAATCTGGTTAAATGTTGGCAACTGTTCTAAGAATAATGGAATTATTTACTATAACCAGTGCTGAGGACTGGGCTCTAACCTGACTTTTTCAAAGCCAAAATCAATTACAGTTAACATCAGTGAAGATATTTTTGAGAATCGATTTATTCGATTAACCGAAGAATTAAGTGATTATTCTTTGATAAAACAGTTATATATTTGTAGTGAGAGTTCAGCCCAACAATCATTTAATGATAATAATAATCATTAAACAAAATTTTGGTTTTCAACCAATTGGATTGTTTTTCATTGTCTTATCAAATGATTATTTGATTTACTCTATTCTCAAATATAATTGGATATAAAGAAAATTAGCCAAAAATTAATTTCTGAATAAATACATGTATTTTATTGATTTTATTTTCACTACAATTAGATTATTATTATTAAACAGTTTTTTTCCTTTTCGTTGTTATGTTGTCTAAGAATATATACATATATTGTGAAGAAAATTAATTCATGAGATGTACACAGAATGACAACGATATGACTTATTTTTTAATTAAGTAGAGCTCAACCATATTTGCCGAGTGAAATATGAGATGTAATTGTATTGTCTGTACTATTAGTTGAACTTTAAGACTGATAAATTCAAAATCATAAATGTTATGAATATAATAGGCTTTGTATTATATCAAGAGCTCATGGCTTTTGTCTTATCGCTGGGCTATAATCCACTCATCTCTTGCTTTGACTCATAATAATGGCCTCCAAACAAACGGTTGGCCACAAGTAATGGTTAAAATGTGGAGAAATAAGGGATAACTTAATCAAAATTGTGCGAAATATTTATATTTTTGTCGTTTTTCAATATAATACAATTGATTTCTAAATGTGTTTGCGGTTTGAGAATTGGAATAAATAACAGAGAATAACGCTTTTTCACCGTTACTTTGTTGTGTCTCATTTACTACCATTCCTAACCTGGTCTTACCTGAGGGGCTCCGGCATAGGTTCTGATCGATTTAGGTGAGAGCACCGCATTCACGGTTACCATAGAGATAGAGAAACAGATGAAACACACACTGAAGACTTGACGGCATAGAAACGATAAGTTAGGGAACACAACACGCAATATAGACGAGTGATCTATAATAGAAACAATGAATGCCAGCGCACAGGAACGGCACCCGTACTCTACGTACGACAAATACTACTCATCTCATTCTAATCAAAATATACATCAAATCTAAAGACAAGACAGAGAACAAAGTGACTGAATTTTAAAACATTTCTTTCTTACAGTTAATCATTTCCAAACACATAACACAAACACCGGAATAGATTTTCTCAGCAAAGGATTTGACAGAATTTTTATCGACTGTTTATTGTTTTGATTCCCAAAATGTAATAATAATGAAGAGCTCTAAGGAAATGATTGCCGAATGAATCGATCAATGATTCAAATAAGAGAAAGAATGCATCGATTCTTGTAATCAATTTTTGCACAAAGAAAGGGACAATTTTGTGGACTAATAATAATTTTTATATTTACATTCTCTTCTCAAATAGGTATAGAATTGATAAAAATGTAAATAAAGGGAATTTTATTATCCAAAGTCTTATCGAAGTTTAATGCAAATACTATTAACTTAAATGTTGTCAACATTTTCCCCAAATTGCAAAAGAATTATATATTAATATAATTTAATATATATTTTCTCTACTTTTTTGCATTCAATTCCCAGAGTATTGGGATATTATGCAAACATTTTTCACCTAAAATAAGAAATTCATTATTCGTTTGAATGTATATTTCATAAAACAAAAGATGGGACTGTAAAAAGAACAAGAATATCACATTTGCTTGTTTCTATCGATCCGATCTCTATTAACTGAGCGAGTTATATTGATTGAGCGAAAGACTTGTCACTCTTTGCCTTATAATAGAGGTTTAAGTGATTATAACTTTGTCTCATTTTACGGACATATCGTTAACTACTTGTGATACAGTTTTGCCTCTTTTCTGACATTCATTTTGTCAAAAATATTTTTGAATTGAAAAATAAGTTTTGAATTAATTTATGAGAACTTTTGTCAACGTTTTAGGCATATAATGAAGAGTTTAGACACCAATTGTTTAATGTATTTGAATGTCTATTCAACTGAAAAATTTGATATAAAATGTGATATAATTCATAGCTTTATGAATGAAATGAAAGGTATATCTGGCGCTCACTTTTCATTTGATGGACTTAGTGTTCGCACTGTTATCCACAAAAGAATATGAAGCATATAATAGACTGAAAACCAATATCCTGTACATTTTGGACCACTTTTCGCTGATATGTTTAACTCCGTGAATATTTTGCCTTATATATGGTAACGACTATACGACTATAGCTATAGAAAAGAAGTGCTTTAAGGCTTTGTTTCAATACTGAAGAACAATCTCCTCTTGGCTTTCAATTCTAAAGGAAAAGAATTGAAAGCTTTACTACAATATTGTTGTGAATGTTGTGAACGAGTAAATGCTTATTGGCTTCGCTTTCGTCTATTTTTTTGCTCATTCTTTGCTTTTCCTCCGATATCTTTCTTAATTTGAGTCTTTCCCGGCTCTGTATTGCAGTTAAGCTCAAACATCAAAAGCAGATACTTTAGTAAAGAACTGTTTTTTATTTGAAAATTAGTGAAAACAATGCACTACACCTCCAATTACAAGATAACTCATTATTATATTCTAAGAGAATAACCCACGAAAAAACTTCATTATATTCCGCAAACTATTGGCCGGAAACTATATCTCTTTTCATTCTCTTCTATTCACTGAAAAAACCTAATTTTCAAGATTTGATTAAAATGTTTCATTATTTTCGAGGCAATTGCAGAGAAAAAACGGCAAAATTTTCCAACCATTTGTCTAAAGTTAAAATTAATTCCATTCGACTTAAAGACAGACCATTTTTGCTGAATATTTAATCTATTGATATATTTTTTCTTATGATTAATGGATTTAAAAATATTATGAATTTTTTCTCTATAAACAGATTATTGGGTTCTTTGTTGGGAACAGAAGTTATGTCCCATTAAGTTATGAAAAATTAGTTTAAATCATAATGAAAATCAATATATTCTCTATATTTTTATGAATAATTTCAAAGTTCAGCCCAACTCTGTCTTAAGGTGTATAAGTATTAGTGGTTTTCTTTCATTTATTTCGATCTCATTTTCCTAAATATTGTATTTGAGTTCAGAATTCATGATTTCTCTCTATTTATTAAATAATAAAATAGATATTTGACGTAACCATAGAAATAGTGCACTATTTTTATAAACAAAACTTTTTTTACGGCGAAAATATATAGAAATAGTGTTTAGACCACAGGTTTTGAACCAATGGTTTAGTGTATTATTGAAATAAATTAAAGATTACATATAAATGATTGGTATTTTCAATAAATATTTATTTATTTTCAGGTGAGAACACTATTTGTCAGCGGTTTACCGATGGACGCAAAACCCCGCGAATTATATCTACTGTTCAGAGCATATAAGGTATACATTCATTGAAAGATAAATAAATGCATTTCTAATGAAAAGAATTTCAATAAAACCCATTATTCATATGAGAGACAACACAACAATACAAATGAAAACTATTTGAAAAGCAAAATATCGATAGAAAATAAATAGTTTATATGACATCACAAACACTCATTCAACACAATTCACAATTTTGCTGATAAATTATAATTTGCATTCACTTTATATAAACATTTTGAGTAAATAAAGTTTCAGCAAAACTAAAAATAAAATGAGTTTCTCGTGAGAGAAATGAGCAAATATTTCACATAATTATAAGAACTTTAGGTTTTTTCATACAATTACTGGTATATCAAAATCGATACGAAATTAAAACAGTTTTTACGACTGAAAGGACGGTAGAGAAACACTCGAAGAGATATTTCATAAGAGATTTATTGTTTTCAATGGTAACCTTTGTCATACATTTTACTCAATAATTTTATTTTTATGTCTCCGTCAGTGACTACTCTTATAGCGATTAAATATCAGAGAAGAATAAGGCATTTATTTAATAGGATGTCTTATTTTGATTTTCATATCCCTGAGCACAATGAGCTCAACATTTATATTTACAGCTATATTAGAAACAAGAGATGAGAACTTTATTTAAAATTTTTCTTTTCAACACAAAAAACATTTATATTGAAGTCTCAAAATTGGATGAAAATTGAACTTTTCTTTTATTGAAAGAGTCTTTCAATTGCTGAGACTATTATTCAGTGCACATACAGTCCTCTAATAGTTTAAACCCTCATTTCAATAATAGGGATACGAAGGCTCTCTACTGAAAGTGACGTCGAAGAATGGAAAGACATCTTCTGTGAGTATTTGTTGTTCAAAATTGAGGCACTCCTGCAATGCGAACAACATTTTTATTTATTAACCGAGAATTCAAACTGACTCTGTTTGTTATGTGTGTTTGATGACAGCCCGTTGGATTTGTGACGTTCTCAACCCGAGCCGGTGCTGAAGCAGCTAAACAAGATTTACAAGTATGTATTGCCTAACTGTTTGGCCCAACATTTTTTTGTTTGTCACTCGAGTTGATGTCCCAAAAGGACTTCAGAACTGAGGCTAAGCCCCAAATAGAAATTGTTTGCAAAATATAAGTTATATATTATATGACTTATATTTTATAGAAAGTCATAGTTAGCCCTTAATTTTTATTGATGTTTACCCTCAGCTAAGGTCTGCTTAAATTCCCATTTGTTTCAAATCTTGCAAACATTAAACAATTTTTTGGGCACTCTTTGTGTCGATTAAGTGTTTATAAAAATCTGATCGATTGGTTAATAGCAGGGAATCCGTTTTGATCCCGATTTGCCGCAAACCATTCGACTGGAATTCGCCAAAAGCAATACCAAAGTCAGTAAACCTAAACAACAGTCGTCACCGCCAGCAGTGGCCACACATCCAGCGCTGGCAATGCATCCACTGACAGGGCGTAAGACACAAATTAAAATTCTAAATCACTTTCAACACATCCATTACAAGTGTGACACATATGAGGAAAGACTAATTCTCTATTTTCAATTTGTTTTTGATTCAGTGGAATTGGGCGCAGCCCTGTTCTCTGGTGCACACGATGGTTGGGCTCATCACCCGTTATCTTTCACTGAAATGCCATCCGCTTTCAATTCACATGTCATTCATCCGGCACTTCACGCGCAGCTACCGGTTAGTTGGTATTGAATAACAAACAAAATACAAGTTTAAAACTCAGATAACAAACAAATGATTACAACATTTAATGATTTTCGACATAAAGACAACTATTCGTCAAAACCATTGAATTTCTATTAACTACAGAATTGTTTGAATACATCTTCTGTTCAAAAATCCATTTATTATAATATAATCAAAATTATAAATCAAATAAAATTATCGTAAAATAAAATTATTATTAATGGAGTGTTTGTTTTGTGACCCAAACCGATAGCGATCTCAACCTCTTTCATGTAATTATGTGCACAAAAACACTTTGGGACACAAAGAAGTATTTCTCATTAGCACTATGTCTGACAGTTTTGTATCTCTTTTGTCGTATCACTGATAAAGTGATGGTTTATTCATAAAAAAGCTTCACTTAATTTTCTGACTGAGCAATCAATTTTAGTACCCCTTAAATGACACTTTCCATGCATACCGTCCTAACAATCCTCACAACAATTCTACATTTAGTCGATTCTCGAGTGAGTCGACTGTTCTCCGAGTTGTCTGTCATCTCTCCATTTCTCTAACACTGTCTAACGATTTGCATTATTTACAACTCCTTTGGGTCTAATTTAGATATAAGTGAATATAGATTGCATGACAAGTCTCTCGAAGCAAATGAAAATATTATTGAATTAATTAAATAGAGTTATATTATATGCAAATATCAAAGAAAATCAATCACATAATCATTGCTTAGAATTGATTTGACGAATAATTTTTACATTCACTTTCGTTATGAAAACCAATCGCTAGAATTACATGATCATTTTCTACCAGTTCTTCATTTGACGCACTGTTGTATATCTTACTATAGCCACAGCTGGGAGTTCCTCACCCAATCAGTCACGCGGCAGCTTTGGCCAGTCAGGCGGCCATTCATGCAACTATGCCACCGCAGCATTTAGTGGCCACTAGTCCTGGTTTAGCCAGTCCTGTTGGTTCAGCATCATCACCAAACTGTTCAACACCTCCATGTTCTACACTATTTGTAGCTAATTTGGGACAATTTGTCTCTGAACAGGAGCTAAAAGATCTGTTCGGAAGGTATAACGCCATCCAATCTTACAACTGATCACTAATATTGAATGCATTGATAACCAAACCCTTCAAAAAATAAATATATCGTTATTTGTATTGTCATTATGTATGTGTTGAACAGTTTCCCAGGATTTTGTCGCTTACGGATGCATAACAAGGGAGGAGCACCTGTTGCGTTCGTTGAGTACACGGTATCCAACTCTTCTACATTAACAACTCCAATACACTTTATCACTGTCTTTCTCCCTCTCTCTCCCCTACTCTCTCCCTGTCCTCTCATCTCTCTATCTATGGAAAGAAACTTTAATTAAGTAGAAACTCATGTTTTGTTTGTTTTGTTTTAAAAAACTTTTCTTTCACTTCGAAACCTATTTGTATCGAAATTTGAAAGTCTGGCGTCAAAGTCATCCTTTAATCTTAATCTCATAGGATGTACGTTTAGCCTCACATGCTATGAATGCACTGCAAGGTTATGTTCTATTTTCTTCTGATCGGGGTGGAATGAGAATTGAGTACGCCAAAAATAAAATGGGAGAAGTCTCGCAAACGACAATTTCTGTAAGCATTCCTTCCAACTGAGTCCTATGCTGACACCTATCTCTTACAGCGCACATCCAATTATTGTTTTGTGATAATACAGTAGACCCTCAATTACCAAACTCTACCTTGATACCCTAACAATCAAAACCAGAATGTGCCAGAACCTATCTTTTCAAAAAGCACCTAGTCAAGAGTTTGCGGGACCATGGACACAACATGTGGGCCAATCTTGTAATTAATGGTTCAATCAATTTGATGGCTTCTACTGTATTATCAAACTTTAATCAATGCATTGAATTAATAAATGGTCTGGATTCAATTAATTTAATTTGTTTGTAGTGGATTCAATTGAGATATGATTTGCTCCAATTATTTCCTAATTTCATTCACTCATAGCTCTAAAAAGCATTTAATTACTTGAAAGCAATCACTTAATTCAATCCATTCAAACCATCCATTTATCCTGAATTTCCAACCTTTCAAAAAACACTCAACTTGATAAAAAACTAAACAAATGTATCTTTCTCATTTACAGGTTTCGCGAGAATGATATAAATTTCAGAGAATTCAATAATTTCAATAACTATTATCTGGGCTATCAATCAGCAAATTATCAAAATCCGTTTCATATGAACTGATTCTTATGCAGACATTTAATAACATTTCAATAATAATAGTAATGGACTTCAAAACTAATTTTCAATATTAGAGATATCTATTGAAGTAATTGATTACTCAGTTTCGTCAAAAAATTACTGAATTCTTCTCATAAAACACTTTGAAAAACTGAAATTTCAATATCAAAGACTATTTATTCTCCTAAAACTAAGCCTTAAATGTGGCTGTGCCTCAAATTGGCCTAAATTTGCTCATATCCTTAACTCCGATAATTGTCAAACACATTGTTATTATGCATTCCAATAAAGAAGATAATTGTTTTCATCAAAGGAAACCTCTTTTGATGACAAGAAAGTGATATAACAAATTTGATTCAAACAAATCTTGGTCTTTATAACCAAGAATTTGTTTTCAAGAAAGACATATCAATTTAATTTCAATTAAGGGTTAATTTCAATGAATAATTAACTCAAAATACTATCAGTAAATAAATGTTACATAAATTTATTGACAATTTATTATTATAATAATTATATGTATATTGTATTATATAATAAGTACTGTACTTACTGTCAGTCCCCCCAAACCAAAGGACCAATTTCTTAGCCGATTGTCTTAAATATGTGGTTATTTGTTAATACAAATCGTCTAAAATTAATGTTTGTATTCAATTGTTTTGTGTGATTCGTCGTCGTCTATGCAATCGGTTATAATAATTATCAAACTTTTAATTTTTGATTCATTTATTATTGAATAGTCTTTTTGTCCCCATTTTTATGGAAAAATTATATCAATATATAAATTAGAATATATTATATTAATAGTCAACTCAATAATTATAATCTATTTAATTTTGATTATATTTTTAGACTTTATATTGAAAATCAATCCAAAAGTCCTGTTCTCCGAATTGCTTATTGTGTTCACAACAAACTACTTTTGATTATTTTGATTTTTTTTTTTGCTTGAAAATATCGATAGCTTGGATTATATTCGGATCAGATTATTCTGGAATTAAATGCATTTAAGGGTAATTTTCTTACTATTTATCTTATTTTTATCGAAAGATTCTTTTTAATGATAAGATTTTTCGGATTTTGTTTCGATATTTTATAAACTTGTTTAAAATGAATGATAGAAAACTAACTTATATTTGGAAATGAGTTTTCAATACAAGACTCAGACATTAATGATATTTTTCATCGATTGATGAAAATTCTATTATTAATTAATTAAATATTTAGTTTAAAGTAAAATATTAATTATTGATTTTAAATGATATTATTAATGAAAGTTGAAATTCATTTTAGATATTTATGTTTTGAGATAATTATTATAAATTATTATATTTAATGAAATTCTAAGTTTATAACAATTTTATTCATTGAATCCATTTATTTATAATAAGAAGAAAAAGAAATATTATTTGGAGAAAGAAATTGATCCCAAATATTCTTTTATATAATTTAAAGCCATTGAAAACATTCCCATTTTTAGCGCTAAAGATATGCTCAAAATACTTTTTCTTTTATAAATCTCCAAATCTATGAGATTTTCCCCTAATTAGCTTAAATTTATAATCAAATTTTAGTTAGTCTTCATTTAATTCCAATAACTTTCTCTTTAAACAGTGATTTGAATGAAAGACTGGAATGTAGTGTAAAATTAAGGGTTTGGTTGGAAAAGGTTTGACTGTTATTTTGAAATATATTGACGAATCACTCGACCGGTGCTCATAATGTAATCCAATTGAATAAAACAGTTGAAAACAATTAGAAATAACATCAAAATAATTGTTTAAATTAAGAATAATAACCAAAACTGGTATAAGTATTGGATGGCATATGAAAGTGACCTTTGCTCATTAATGCACTTGTTAAATTACACTAGAAATTACAGATCAATATTTCAAGCGTTAATTGAGCAAGACTCTCATATTATTATTGAATGTCAAAACAACATTAAAACATACCTTTCCCTTAAATTATAGATTTGTTTCATACAAACAGTTGATTCGATTCTAACGAACAAAATGTTTAATTTATTTAATATAAGCATAAAAACAACTAAATGTCCAAAACATTTGTCATTTTATTACTTTTCATTATAAATCTTAATCTCTGAATATATTCCTTACAATTCTTTTTCAATATCAGTTGATATATTTTAAAAGAAAAACTATCAAGTATAGTTATTTAATTGAGTTCATCATATAATATAAGGATTAAATACATAAATAATAATAATGAAAAAATAAGTATTTCAAAGAATCTAATCTAGTAAAAAATAATTACAAACATCATAATTGTAATTAAAATTCTAATATATAATTGAAAAATACCAAAAAATTATATAATACTTGAGATTTATTATGCCTTAAATGTTTCTATTAATGAATTTAAATGACAGCTTATAATAAGTTTCCCTTACAATGAGTTTTCCACTCATTTTGTTGATCAATAAACGGAAAACCAGTTCATAAGAACATAGTTTGAGGGAAAAAATTTTCAAAAAATCAATTGTAAATTATTGACTGATTTGTCGACTTATTAATCATCAATAATAATATATTTGAAAATTCCGTCCAATTATTTATGTATTAATTGTAAAAGTAATACAAATACTGTTATGCATTCCTATTATCAATTAATTGTAAGGCTATTGATAATCAATGGTCGAGGAAATCTTTTTTGTGTGCTTTTTATTACTCATTGATTATTATTATTATTCCTCTTTCGATGAAAATTATAAGACTTTTAACTTTAATTTTCTTAATACTGAAAACAAATAAATGATTTTTGTTTCAATTTCTTCAAAATGAAACTCCAATTTGGTTGTAATCGAGGGTTCATTGCCTGCAAACCTCAAAACAGATCCTTAGCTCCAATCGATTCTTACAATTCTTGTGAAATTTATTTTATATTTTTGAGGCTTTCATTTAGAATTAGAGACAATTTACTGAAGATTTTTGACAGTCATTAAGGTTTAAGATTAAGTCATAAATGATGAGACTCTAAGTCAACCCAAAAAGTAATAGTAATAAAGAATTTGAAACAAAAATTCAATTCTTTGTATAAACTCTGAGTTTTGAGCTGTAATTTAGATTTTAAAGATTTTCAAATAAAATGTAAGTAATTATCGAATTATTTAAACAATTGATGAAATAGTTTTCTCTCTTAAAAAATTTTCAAATTATATTACATTTAATTTTCAACTATTATTATAATTATATTTGAAATCCAATGTGTTTTTTAAAAATTCAAGTTTTGACACAATTTTTGAATTTTCAGTTTCACTCAAAAATTAATTGAATGATACATTTCTATATAAAATTGTACCAAAATTTTGATGTAATTTTGAATTTTAAAAACAGACAAAACGGCATTAATTGACATGACCTGTAACCTATTGTCAAATAAATCCAATAATAAAGTATATTATTATTATTATTATAAACTTGTAATTACTTTTCAAGAGTTATCAATTCAAGAATATTCAAGAATACTGTTTAGCTCTTATACTGTTTAGGAAAGCAATTCCCACGAGAAAACTGGGCTAATAAACAACGGATCTTGAATTAGAAACCCTAATCAAATTAGCTAGGCAATTTACTGTTGACCCTTCTTATAATTTAAGACTAAAACAATATTTATTACTTTACGTAAAAAAGGATATATACGTGGAATCAATCAATTTTCTAATAGATTTCTCCCAGGATTAAGACTTCATTGATTGCAATGATGTGTCGAAACTTAATTAGACTGCATTTGTTTGTGCGGATCAGTCCGGGTTTGTCCGCACAGTCAGAGTATATAAGAAGCAATTGAGATGTCGTTCGTCACAACAGTTTTTGACTTCAGACAAGACTAGTCTTAATTCCTGAAATTCAAACAAATCTCCACAAAATAAGAAATAATGTCTTCACACAGTTTCCTCCATTTGACTGCTCTGATTATGGCACTGGTGCTGGTCATCAATATGTGTGAAGCCGGCTATCGTAAGCCTCCTTTCAATGGAAGCATTTTTGGTAAACGAGCCGATCGTCCCCTAAATAGTAAGTTTAATCTCATTCTAATCAATAATTTTCAATTGATTTGAATCAATAATAATCTTTATTTGACTGATAAGATGCCGAAGATATACTGGGAATTTGTGAAGCAGTGGTTAATATGATTCCACTCTGCAATCCTTGGATTTCCAGAATAAATGAATCAAACAAATGAAAACATATTATTATTATATAATATTCAAAAGTAAATATTTATTATATAATTTTATCATTTAATCGAATGTTTTGACCAAAAATTATCCAAATTTCGAGTTTAATGAACTGATTATCAATAAAGTTATGGATATTTGCGTTTATTGACTGTAAAATTGATAATTATTAGAGAAATAAAGGCGCCCACAGTTTGCCACCAATTAATTGATTGTTAATTCATCTAAAAATAATGATTCATCCGGTTTTAAGGTCTCACTATCCTGTCCCTAATAAGTGTTTGAACTGTAATATGCAGTTAATGTTAACATGTAAATGAAAATCATGTGAAAAGTTTCATTTTAAAAATTTCATTGAAATTTAAAGCAAGTAATGAATAGTCAATGAAATGATGGGATGAAACAAATCACGTATGAAAAGAGTGATGAACTCAGTGCCAGACAATCGACACTCGTTTTTATTATATTCTTGAAATAGTAACAGTCTGAAACAGCTAGAAACAATCTGAAGATTTAAAAACGGATAAATAGTTACTATTTCGAGAACTTATTTCGGGGCGATTTGCAAATCATTCACTTGTTTACAATTTAACGAAATCTTGATATTTATTAATCGGTCGCTTAATTCACA
>JAQFXL010001049.1:0-14279 GCA_034693445.1 Edwardzetes edwardsi | reverse complement strand
ATAGGCAGACGTCCAGTGATTTGGGCCGGACTTATAATTGAGCTGATCGCTGGTCTGTCCTCTGCTTTTTCGGTTTCAGTCGAACACTTCATAATATCAAGGTATTGACAGACTGTTCCAATTTATTTAATGAGAGCCGACCACAGAAAGAAAATTTCTATAATATTTTCATAATTCTTGTTAATATCATTTTGTGATTAAAGTTGGAGTCAATTAGTGCTTAGATTTTCAATATTTTATATACACTGAAGTGTATACCACTGTCTGACCCTTTCTCTCGTCTTTTCTAAATGTGGCCTAAAATTGATTTGAAATTTGAAACAATTATTGAATTTCTTCTGCATTTGATTCAGATTTGCGTTGGCGTACGGCGCGAGTGCTCGATGGGGAACGGGGTTTGTCTTACGTAATGCCATTCAAATTAGTTAAAAGCTAATAATTTAACCACTCGTTTGCCAACAGTTTTGGAAACAGTTGGTCCAGAGTATCGCGCAATTGTTGGAATGGCCATACAGTTTGGTTGGGCCTGTGGTTATCTGTTGCTTCCCGGCGCTGCTTATCTCTTACGTGATTTTCGAGGGATTCAATTGGCAGTAACTCTACCTGAGTTTGTGCTACTTTTGTGGTGGTGTTCCCTTCCGGAGTCGCCCCGTTGGCAGTTGACTCATGGCAAACTTTCCGAAGCAGAGGCTGCCATCAGAAGAGCCGCAGAAATTAATGGCAAATCAACGCAAAGTATTGACACAAAATTAGCTAAACTTATGGACAAAGCACTCGCTGTAAGACAAGTGTTGATCCCTGGACTCTGTTATTGAATACACAAATTTCAGGACAAAGAACAGGAAAAAATCAATTCAAAGGCAAACCTTTTGGATTTGTGTCGAACCAGAGTTATGATCAAAAACACGACTATTTTATACTTTTCGTGGTATGTCTGTCTTTATTTGCTTTAATCAAAAACTAAATTCAGGTCACATTTGAAGCAATTTTCGACTTTCAGTTCAATTGATTAGAATTTATGTATAGTTTTCAATGAATTTATTTCTAAATTAGTGCCAATCAGTAGAAAACATTGATTTAAGTCTATTTTAGATAAGAATAACCAAGTATCATTCAAGTGACAAATAAGCAGTTTTGCACAGAACTAAAAATTACTTCAATTTCTGGTTTAAAAGGTTTGTCAACGCATTCGTATATTATGGCCTATCGTTAAATACAAACGATTTGGGCGGAAATCCTTTCGTCAACTTTCTGTTGGCCGGTGCCGTCGAATTCCCCGCCTATGCTCTTTGTATTTATTTATTGAAGAAATATGGGCGCCGACTACCACTAACTTCAGCGATGTTGGGCGGAGGTCTCGCCTGTCTCTTAACCATTCCGTTCACATCGGGTGAGAAGTTTCACTCAAAACTTATATCAAATTCAATATTGATTTTTAGATTCAATGGTTTGGCTGAGAGTGACGTTTGCAATGATCGGCAAATTCTGTGTGACCTGTAGTTTCGGTATGATTTATGTCTATTCCGCCGAAATCTATCCAACAGTTGTTAGGAATGTTGGCGTTGGTTCCAGTTCTATGGTTGGAAGAATCGGCTCTATATTAGCGCCGTTTGTCAAGGAAATGGTATTACTTTCGCTAATTGATAGTCATCTCAATTGTTCTGTTATTTCAGGGAAAATATACTCATTTGTCGGTACCGTTGGCTATATTCGGCATTTTGTCCATTTCTGACGGATTACTTATTTTGCTATTACCAGAAACTAAAGGCAAAGAAATGCCGGACAATATCGGAGAGGTTGAAGTCATGAGAAGGTATTGCATTGCATTTTAATTAAGAACATTATATGGATTAAGAATTTACTTATCTCTTTAGCCATGAAAATGGTTCGGATCAGACTCTCAATGATAGTGATGACAACGAAGAGAAAACAATTTGATTATTTGATTAATTAGATAATAATTGAGTTGTTTGGGTAGTGATCGACAAAATCAAATTAATTTATGCATTTCATCGATAAGTTTCATAGATTTGACTTTTGATAATTTAATTACTGAAATAAAAGCAAAGACTTATCTTGCTGATTCACATCTTGTGTTTGACCATTAACTGTGGTATTCCATCGCATTATTACTAGTTAATAACAGCGAACATGCATGTTTGGGCTGCGAATTGCTGCCTTGTCTTTGAGCCGAAGTCCAAGACTTAAACTTTTAAGAAATTCAATAAACAAATAAATTAGAAAAGTCTTCAAACTTCCACTCAATACTGATATGATGTCTCTCGACCTTCGATTCATTTGATACTCAACTTCGCCGATCGACACATGTCTTAAAAGTTTAAGTCTTGGACTTCAGCTCAAAGACGTTGATGAAGGCAGCGATTTGCAGCCCAAACATGTATTTTCGCCCTAATTAACTAGTAATAATGCGACAGAATATTACAGTTAGTCAAACACAAGACGTGAATCAGCAAGATAAGTGCTTTTATTTCAATTTACCTATCACATCTACCGAAGTCTCGTTATAAATTAAATGACTATTTGCTTAAAAGTTTCAAATAAAGTTAGATTTCTAAACTTCGGTCATATATTTTGCGCAAAAAGTTCGCAATTGCGGTCTTAATACTCATTGGAATGAATGGCAACCCTTTAACAAGATATTAATTTTCTGGAATTTAATCTGTGGCCGAATGGATAAAGTGCTCCACTCTATTGAACTGTAACCTTACAGGTAAGTGGTCTTAGAATCGAATCGAGGGGTCATAAAAAGCACTTATTATCATATATAGGACTAAAATTAAAAAACAATTCAAAATGGTTTTGAAGAGTGAAGTAAATAGAAATAAATAGCGAAGAGAGAGAGAGAGAGAGAGAGAGAGAGAGAGAGAGAGAGAGAGAGAGAGAGAGAGAGAGAGAGAGAGAAGGCACAAGGGAATTTTTTTAAAAAAAAAGTGACGCATTTAGACGCGCATCCATTTTAAGAAAATATTCTGAAATTCCGGGAATCGTTCTTCATTTGAGTTCGGATACAATAAAAGTTTCCTATAAATCACTATTTATTCAAAAAATTATCGAAACTTCAATAAAAAACTTTTAAAATCAATATTTTGCAGAAATGGTATAAAAAGAGAAAATGAAGAGAAATAGTCTTTTAATGGTTTACTTTCACTGTCAGAGAATATAATACTTATTTTCAATCGTTTGAAGAATCGCTAATAATTCCAAAGTAAAGGATGTGTTAAAAACAAGGCCTTAAAGTTATATCTTCGGCGATGAAAGTTTTGACCCAAAAATACCTTAAATAAGATTCAATTGATTTTGAAAGAAGGGTTGAAACTTCACTAATAATGAACTGATAAACGGCAAAACCAAACTGTTCCCACACCAAGTTGAAATAACTGTTTCCGCAGTGGATTGAGTCGTAAACATCACAACAAGTTCTGTTGAATTTTGTTTTTAAATACAAGCGATGCTCTTAAACCCCAATCACTTCTAATCGGCCGCTCTTTTCCAAAACCAAAACTTAATTAATATCTTTCTATTTGGGGGTTTCAGAGGGACTGCCAGACCTCCAATCAGTTCTATTGCTTTTATTTGCGAATAAATATGGCTTTAATAAGACTATAGTCTGCGTCAAAATAACGCTAAGTTTGAGTATTTATTAATAAGTAATACCTGAGTTGTCATAAATTGTTATAACTTGAAGCTAAGTGGTTCTAACTTATCTAGGCACTTTTCAGTTGATCTGAAATTTATTATCATCCGATTGTAGTAGCCAAACTTGTACATTTTCATTTACATGCCTATTCCCATGTGAACAAGCTAGTTAAAATTTTAAAGCAAAGTTTAAACTGCTGGTGGGTCTGAAGAAAGACAGGTAAAGAAAGACAAAGGACACACCGCTCCAATCAAAGAGGAGGTACTAATTCTCAAAGAGCACACACAATACACACACAGACCACTCCATTCCACTCCAATAGCAAACAACAAAGTATTAGTATTTGGATGCAAATCAAACAAGTGTTCAGAACATTGTAATTGTGTTATTCACGGCTTTTTCGTATACTTTTCTTATGACTTCACTTAATCTGTGATATTGTTCTGCAAATCGATAGCATTGCAATGGATTCTCACAACATCTTGAAGATTGTAGGACTCAATCCCGCGCTCGACTCCCGGTCGAGACTCGGGTTCATAGAAACCAGTGGCAGATACCCAATAAATTTGGATTTACTTGAATCAGAACTTTGGAAAGAGTTTCACAGAAAAACCAATGAAATGATTGTCACCAAAAGCGGACGGTATGTCAAAACTAAACTTTTTATGTATGATAACAATATTTTGAAGACTGTTCCTTCAACTTTATCTATTGCTTATAAATGATTGAATATTTTCAAACCAAACTTAAATTAGTCTTTTCATATCTTTCACTTCAATAGTCGTATGTTTCCAGTAATAAAACTGAAGGTTGAAGGTCTTGACCCGCGCGCCATGTATTCCATAGTTATAGAGTTCGTTCAAATTGGTTCTCATCGATGGAAATACATGAATGGCGATTGGGTGGCCGGCGGAAAGTCGGAGCCGGCGCCACAACAGTCGCAATCGGTGTATGTTCACCCTGATTCTCCAAATTTCGGCTCTCATTGGATGCGGGAATCCGTCTCATTCTCCAAAGTAAAGCTCACAAATAAGCCCAACGCTCAGACGGGTCAGGTACGCAAAGAACAGGTGCTGGACATATTCTTCATTGACAATCTTACAATATTCACTTTAAATGTCAACTTCCTTGGTCAACTAATTGTCATCTAATTATTAGGTTGTCTTGAATTCACTGCACAAATATGAGCCTCGCGTTCACGTAATACGAGTCGATAATCAGGAAGACTGCGAACAAATAACTACTTTTCGCTTCTCAGAGACTCAGTTCATTGCAGTCACCGCTTATCAAAACGAAGAGGTCTGTACTCTTGAGCCCTCTTTTCTAACTATTCAAACAATATTACGACAAAAGAGCCAAAGGATTAACAAATTCGAGTGATTATAACGAAAACAAAAAACCAATCGATAGTCAGAATGAATGAATGCGTAAAACTATAGACAAAGTGTGAGAAATACAACTCTCATAAGAATGTGCCATAAAATCGATAGTAAAGCCAATGAGTTATCGCAAAAATTATCAATTATTAAGTAGTGATGAAAATTGAAAGCAATTCAACCGATTTTTGCTTTTTTGAAAAACATTCAAACTTATTGACAAAAGTACTGACAATTCACAAAATCATATTAAAAGCCATGACTACAACCAGAGGAATGTCCATTTGAGAATCATTATATCCATTTGAGTCGACGGTTGGATATTAGTTCCAACAATAGATTTGTTTACTTTATAATAATTAATGCAATTATTTGAAGTCTAATGTCTGTGATATTTGTTAAGGTAACACAACTGAAGATTAGACACAATCCTTTCGCCAAAGCCTTTCAAGACGCCAGAGAAAGACCTAATGAGATCAATAACAACAATTTGGGCGCAGAGTTTACGAATCGGCTCTCATCAACTAAAATAGAGATTGTCGATAGTCCGCACTCAGGCTCATCGCCGGGTGCTCCAAGTAATTGGTGCAATAATGCAAACGTGGCATACAATCAGCCCAACATATTATCTAACAGCGCTTGTTTGGGGTCAAGTGGTGGCTCAAGTTTGCACTGCGAAAGAATGGCCAGTTTGAGGAGTCATCGAAGCAATCCATACAATATCGAGAGGACTCACATCAAGAGATCGTCTTCGCCTTACCGTAAGTCATAAAATTTTCTTAATTTTCTTTCTATTCTTTTCACTGCTTTTTGTCCTTTAATTTTTAAATTGCTTTTTGCAAATCGTAATCAAATACCAGAAAAACTTATTTTTCAAACAATAAATATTTTATACTATAATATAAGTTATGAAATGCAACGAATGATGTGCAAGGAATGGTACAGATCAGCACTCGAATTGTATAATCTTTTTAATTCAATCTGAAGAAAAGCCTTTAGAAATAGAAATTTGATATTATCATGATAATTTGATAGAATAGCAGTAACATTTGCTTTATTCATGACGATATGCATATAAACATTTTGGAAATTCGAACTATCTCATTATTCGAACTAGAAGAGATCATTTTAATTAGTTGTTTTTGCCCACTGTGGCTGTTTCTGGTGAAAGACATTTTTCATGAGAACTTCTCTCACTTTTGTATTGTTTGAAAAACTCAATGACAACGAGTAATAAAGTTTTTTTTCTTCTTATTCTTAAACTTTTATTAACTCCAATGACAAGGAAGAAGGAATTGCTATAGAATTACGAGTATATACCCCTTGTATGGCGTTTATGGTGTTTTATAGTCAAACCTATAATATGATAAATATCTGTGCAATCGATTTGTCAGTTATTAGAATAAATTTTCGATAAATTAGTAGAAAAACAGAAAGTGATTAATTGAAAGCTTTTTTATCGATTATATGCTGAGAAGTGTTTGAACTGTAACAGAGAGTAATGGATAGACACACTATGACAGCCTTACAGTCTATTCATTGATGTATTACTCGAAGGATTACTGAATCAATGGCTCAATATTGAAGGTAAAAATGTATGTCTTCATCTTCTAAGAAGTAGATTGACTCAAATTAAGACAAAATAGGCTAACATTTCACCTAAAAAATGTGATTATGAAAAGGGGATTATTTTGATTGTAGGCTAACATTGTTTTTCTTAAGCAATATTTAATTGTATTTACTTAAGAGTGGGCTCAGAATTAATAAATTAATAAAAATACATAAATATTATAAGAATTTTATTGAAATACAAATACAATGAGTTATGTCGAAGTCGGAGAAGAAAAGGCTTTCATTTGGTTTAATTGATGGCAGTGTTTCGGAGCGCAGCATAAAAGACATATCACTTGCATTTCTTTGCATAGAGTAATAAAACCTGTCTTTTATTTGTAGGTAAAGACAAGTGTATATCAATATAAAGTCAGTGTTGTGTGTGTTCTCATGTATTGCACTTTTGGACAAAAATTTTATTAAATTTTATGCCTTAAGAACTGGAAATCGGCGGCACTTCTTCTCAGTTCTATATTAGTCTATTAGACCTAATGACGCGTTTGACTGCATTTGTTTGGATTCTGGGTGGCAATGGGGTGGTCCTTAAGTAAACGTTTCCAAAACCATTACACACAGCACTAGGAGAGCTCCGGCACACAATTAGCTATATTACAGAGTATATTCCAGTCCAAAAACAATTGATTCTATGATTCCTTTCCTTTTACATAAACAAACATTTCATTTAATATTTAATTTTCTGAAAAAAGTCTTTTTATTTTTCTCATTCATTCAAATATTTGCTATAATAAGAGCTATTATAGCCTTCATTCGCAGCTCTTTCTATGCATTTCTCAATACATAACCCAAACCTAAGTTTGCAATTCATACGACTCTATATCGATATAGCACTGAACAGTTGCAATTACGAACCACACACCGCTAATCCACACTATCCCAGTTGGACACCTCAAGTGCAATCCCAGTCACCCGACTTAGTCGATTCCGTCTGGCAATCATTCGGCTCAGACGCCCAGACCTATCAGCAGAGTCTCTTCTCACTGCAGAAGTCTTCCTCGTCTTCATTAGTGCCGATCAGTACATCGTCTGTTACTAATAACTCGTGGATCCATACGACTGATGGAAACAGCACTCACTCCCAGTTCACTTATCTGTCGGACAGCATTCATCCATCAAATCATTCTTCCAATAATAACAACCCAACCAATGATTAGAACATTAGCACCACTGCTATCACATTAAATAACTGTCAATAACAGTATGTCCACTGATTTCTCTTAATTTAATTATTTTTCATTTAAAACACATTTTCTATCATTTGCTAAAAGAAACTTATTTTTGATAAACTATTTGTGAATATTTGGCTCAAAATCTTTAATACTTTTTGAAAATGTTATGCAATTATAATAATTGGTCTCAACTTTGATTACAAATAAAGCTTTTCTAACATTTCAAATGTCTGGATCTTAGAGGTTATTGGAGTCAAAGAAATAACCATTTAATACATTTTATACAAACTTTCAAACGCTTTAAAAACAATTTAATAAAATGTAATTAAATTTGCCTTCAATTGAGCCGAAGTGAGAAAACGTGTAAATCATTGGCCAAATGACTACTTTTGTCATAACATTAGCCATAAATTTATATCAAAAAAAGAAAATCATTTCTCGATAGTAGACGAGTAGATGTGATTCCTAGAAGACCAAGATTACAGGCGTGTATAATGAGAAATTATAACCTCATATGCTATCAGTTCTGTCGGATGAAATAATCTGACCTTGTTTGAACCAAGTTTACAATTAAATTTAGCATCCACAAAAAATACAATCGTTCAGTTGGAAGTACCCTTTTTATGAAGTGCACACCTGTGCATCAGTCTGAGACTACAATTTGAAACTTGTTTAAAATGTTCACCACTTATGACAATAAGTAATAAATTAAGGGTTAGTTTCGGTTTTAATTTAATAAATGTTCCAAACTATTGAAGAAACCGAAAAGAGACGCAACAAAAATAAAATACATATTTGTGTTATTACTCAGAATATCCGGTCGATTGTTAACAACAATAATTCATAAGACTTCTCGACAAAAATATTTGCATAAAAAACTGCGAAATATACTGTTATTGGAGAAAAGCAACCAAAATAACCAAAATATTAAACATAAATAAAGTAATTTTATTCATTAAAATTTTGATGGAATACGCATTTTACAGAAAAAACCATAGAATTTCATCGCATTGATTAGCTTGGTTGATTTTAAATTTAGAAAAATGTCTGATCACACGACTCACCCTTTTAGCGGATACGCATTAATATCCATTTATATCAGAAAAATTCTTCGAAATCGACAACTTTTGCCTGCCTTTCGTCACAGTATTTGGTCATGGTTAATTGTTAATTTGAGCATATTATTTCAATAGACTGGATAATTTAAACTATAACTTTTGCATAAATGAAATTTAATTACTAAAACATGTGAATAAAATGTGAGACAAAAGGAAATAAACGTTGAAATACTAGTGACGGGTCATTAAAGATCTCATCTATGAACTAATTCGTAAACTTTGAACGAACTATTGGTTTGAGTAAACTTTAATTCATAGGATTTTTCCGTTCAAATTATTGATTGACTCTTGACATTCACAAACTTCTCATTAAAACTGTAACTTATAAAGGGCTCAATGGATAAAAAAAATGATAGCCTTCAAGGGATTAAGCATTTGTGAAGACTTAAACCTCCAAGATTAATTAATCAATAATAGAGTTTCAAATTAGAGACAACTTTGATTGCAATGAAATGCGCAAAAATTCTGTTACAAAACAATAATTTAGAGAAATAATTTGAGTTAAAAATTGAATTAAAAAGAGTTGAAAATAATTTAAGACAAAATTGGATGAGTTGTTGGCCATTGAGGACATCAAATGACAAAAACAATATGTAAGTGGCATTCAGTCACTGATTACCTAATCCAAACAGATTTAGCGTAATATCCAAGGATATGATAACGTCTTATATCGTGGTTTCCCTGAAATTAGATTCAAGCAAAATATTGAAAACTTTTCGATCAAAGAATAAATTTTGGGTTCAATGAAAGATATCTATTAAACACATTATTCGCATACAATTGGAGACAAAATTGTCAAAACTAATGGATTGGATGCGAGTATTCAATTAGTGGCATTTCTAGTCAGCACTGGTGGCAGTCAATCGTCTATACTATCAGTGCTGACAACAAAAGCAAAGAAATTCTATTAAAACAGAATCGCATTCAATGATTGCATTCCAACAAAAGAAAAACTTTTGCCGAAAAACACTTCGAGGAAAAAATCTTTAATTAACTCTTTCTATACATAAATATTTGAAACAAGAGAAACACTATTGAAATAAATACCATTTTAGTCATCATTACTAATCTTCTTTACTAAACCTTAAATCCTCATCAAATTGGAAGTTTTTCCCAAAATTATTCCCTAAAGTTTTTTTTCTCAATATTCACTAATTTGACCAAACTTGAAATCATTGAATCAGTAGCAATTAAGTCTATCTCTCATTTGGTGCTAATCTAAAAATTGTCTCATATTAGAACAAAATAACAAGGTGTTAATGTTAGAAAAACCAACTTGGCCTAATTTCTACAAATATGATAGTTGCTTTAATCAAGTACAAATTCTTTTTTAGTAATATTGAGTTGAAAAGGCGATAAATTGGATAAATTTATTCAAAGGATTATATTGTGATGAGAAAGGCTGACAAACACTTGTATTACTCCATTTGTTAGGAAAGTATACGAAAGGGAAAAAAGGAATTCAGAAATAACTTTAAACTAATTAAAGCATTCATTTGAATGAAATGAAAAGAGAAAAGTTTGTCTCAACAAAGAAAAGCAGAAAAATTTGAATTTCAAAAGAATCACAAAAGAGATGAAAAATTGAACGGATCTATGAAAAAAATCCAATTCATTGCTTACATTCTTTTATTGTTATTATTATTATTATTATTACTCTTGCTAAATTTAGTAGAATTTGAAGCGTAGGCGCCAACAGAATCGATATTATTAGTGTCAAACGGAAAGAATGGCATAACTGGAACAACACAGGGATCTGATGATGGACTGACTATGTCATGATGGCTATAGTTGCTTTGCTCACATCTATGAATTGAGTTCTCGGGTGATGATGGTGAACAACAGCAACAACAGCACCAGCAGCACAGTGAGGTCAAGTAGCATGAGGATCTGTTATCTTCATTTTCTGGATCGGACTCTTTTTTGCATAAATGGTTGGAAATTGTTTTCATTGGTTTTTGGTTTTATTTATTCGATTTTATTATTTAATTACTATTTGTGTTAATATTTGTTTTTTCAATTCATACCAGAATTTCCTCGACTATAGACCATAAATAGGATCGGATTAACAAAACAATGGGTGAGCGCGACGTGTAAACTGATCTCATATGTCAAAGACGTCTCCAGACCTGAGTTTGAAAGACATAAAAGATCAATATTAGACAACATTTACTTTTTTTTGATCCTACGGTCGACAAAATGATATTCAATTGACGGCTATTGCTATTCAATTCATCGAATCGGTGGACAAGTTTTCATAGAGAAGAACAATTCTTCTAACATTTATAATAAGGTAAAAAATAAGAAGTAATAAGGGTTGTTTGTTTTAGATTAATCATAACTATATGCAACTCAAAGGAATAAGATTATATATCTCTCAAACTTCTCATTTTTATGCAATTCTCACTGTTTGGCCAAAATTTCAAAGATTATTCTCAAGAAGTGACTCACGAATAGTCTAAAAAAGATTTAAAGATATAAAAAACTGAATTATTATTTTGAATGCTTTTCTTTTCTCTAATTATCGATTAGTTTTCAGTTTTTGTGTATTTTTCGCCGCATTCGTTGAATTCAAACCAAAAGACAAATAAAGTATAAAATTGGAGACAAAGTAATCCTATTATAGAAATCAGGTCTCAAATAAGGATTAATTACAATGTAGTGATAGTTTAGAAGCTGGTGCCACACAAACCTGGCTGTACTAATGTGATTGTATACAACGGTCCCCAAAAGAGAAGGTATGCGATTAAAATGATGACAAACATTTTGACGCGAGATATGCCCTCATTTTCCAGGCGCTGAACATAATCGTAGAAATTTCTTTGGTCCTCCTGTTCCCGGTCTGTCTGAACAGTCATCATTGTAGTCACTAGACTGGCCACTCGCACAGCTTCTAGATTAGATTTAACGATATCTCTGTACAGTTTACGCAAATGGATTGCCATCAATCCCACACACATCAGGTTCACACTAATCCACAAGAGATTGAGCACATAGTGGCGCACCGGACGATACACCATTGGACATACGTCGAGATGTCCGGTAGAGTCTGTTCCACTTCCCAGTGCACCGCTCAAAAAGGTTGGGCCCAAATTGATGGTCAAAGAGGCGAACCATATGATGAATATTCCAAATGTTATACAATAAGGAGAGTCTCCGTTCTCTATCTCTTGATTATGATTAATACCCGGGGTTTCCATCCAATAAAGTTCCCGCTATCAAGAGATCAAAAAATATTTCAAAATTGAACCTCTGATTTGAATTCTGGTATTTTGTTTTTTTTGAAAATGAATTTCAAAATCTATTTAATCTTTTGTCGATTATATATATTTTACAAAACATTTTAAACTGATTTTCCGTTTATTGTATTAAAGTTTTGAAAATTGGTTTACGAAATGGTTTGATATTTATTTTTTGATCTAAAATGTGAACATTTTAGAGCTTAAACACTAGAATACAAGTGTTTTTGTAATACCGGTTCTCATAATTCAAGAATATTCTGTTACGTTAAAAGTCTGAACCAAAATTATGCTGAACTACAGGCAAAGCAAATAACAATTCTGTCCTCTTTTTTACTCAATTCTCTTGTCTTCAAAGGACTGAACATTGAATTTCAGTCACAAAAATACATTTGACTTTCAATACAGGGAAACGAAAAAACAGAATATTGTTTAATAAGTCGTTTGAAATTCTGAATTTCCGCAATGTTTCGGAAACAGACCTAATGTTAGTCTTTTCGGATATGAGTTTGTTCTGTTGTCTTTATGTCATGTCTGCAAATGTGCTCACGCCATGAGTTAACACATTTTTGTCTTCGTCTTTAAACAAATTGCTTTTTAAATGTCTCATTTTGACAAACAGTACATTAAAATGTCACTAAATCTAAAAACAGAAATCTTGTAATAAAAATATACTGAATATTGAATGACAAAGAAGAAAAAACAACTAAATAATGACCAACAGAGTGAATGTTAAATTTTTCATTTAAATGTAAATGCTCATTCAAATTTTGTCGAGAAGACAACTGATCGATATTTTACAAAATACATTCAATGTATTGTTTTATCAAATATTATGGTAAATAGGCCTAGATTAAAAAATATAAATACATACAAACTATTTAAGCATTCATTTTAATGATCATACAAACACTAACCAGATCATTTATAACTTATAAGCTATTAGTATTTTAACAACAGAGAAGGTTTTGAGATTGAATGTAATAAATTTGCAACCTGGATGTCGTTTTAGAGACCATCTTGGCTAATTCTAATTTAATCAAAGCAACAAAGAAGAACTTTGGAAAGATTGAAAGCAAAGTATTGAATGAAAAAAAGATAAATTCGGAGGTTTGCGAACAAAATTGAAAAAAGGAAATGAAAATAAAATTCAATTGAAGTGAAGTCTTCATATTTATGGTAAGAAATGATGAGTTAGTGCTCAACGACTTCATACAACTTCTGGCAAAACAGAAAATTAAATTCTGAATATAATAAAAGATAAAAATTGAATACTTCTTGAATTTGATAAATTGGTTGAATAGTGGATAAACTCTTTCTCTATAATAATAACCATAATATTAAATAATAATAATAACCCGAAAGGAAAACTGGAATTAAGTGAAGAACATTAGTTGAGATCATTATTTGTATAGGAATTAGATATAAATCAGATATTAGTTATCAAATGTTAGATCATATTCTTCGGGAAAAACAATAGACTAATTCAAGTGATAAATGGTCTCCAAAGCAATATATCAAAGACGATACCAGCAAAACAGAAACAGTCATTGATAGATGGATCCATTGATAGGATATACTGCCACTCATATTCTACCAATTTATTTCAATAGATCATCTCAACTAAAAACCAAAGATCGAATATTTAAATTTGAACTTGGTTATGCAATTTCAGATGGATTAGTTGTCGAAATAAAAGTAAAATTAGATAGAACAGGTGTGAGTGATAAATGAAATGACAAGACTTTTTTGGATTAATAAGCTTAGAGGGAGCAGAGAATGTGAAAGAGAACGAAAGCATAGAAACATTTAGTTTTCAAAAACTATAGATCCTTTGAAAATAATTTTCCGAAAGGATATTAAAGAATAGTAAAAGATTTGAGAGAATGTGGAAAAATTATAAGAATATCGACCGATATCTTAATCCTTTAGCGACAAACTTAAACCCAATTGAATTTATTCAATACAACACACGTCTCATCCCAGAAGAGTATAACCGCCGGTAAAATAGATTCAAAATTCTAGGTTTACATCATTTATGAGATCATTCTCATAGAATAATATATAAATTTACTCTTCGATAGGAATTT
>JAQFXL010001048.1:0-14285 GCA_034693445.1 Edwardzetes edwardsi | reverse complement strand
TAATTTGGTCTCTATTTTAATGAATATGTAATGCAATCGATATTTAATCAAAAGTTTTAGAAATAAAGTTATCAATCAATTTGATTAACGAATGATTGCAATTTGAAGCAATCAATTAGTGCTGTCCATCCAGGAAGACATCCGCCTTTTGCCTACCATTAGTTTCTTGCCCTGAATAACGGCCACCTGCGCCGCATTAGCCATCACTCCAGGCGGAGGGGGTGGGATTATAGGCTTCGCGAATTCGTCGAATCTCGAGTGAGGGTCAAACACATTAGGGATCACTACTGTACCGTCCGGTAAGGTTTGATAGACGTACCGGACTGGTTGTTGCTGGTACTTCTGGTGCTGAGTGATGTGATAAAATTCGCTGTTTTTCGTCCCGCTCTGGTAGGCGTTAATCTGGTCTATCGGTTGCATTCCAGGAGAAGGTGTTTGTTGTCGCGGATAAGGTTCCATAGTTGGACTCTGAGATGTCGGATGATTTTGTTGGTGCGGTGCCGACACTTGAGGTGTCATTTGTTTATTATTGTGCTGTTGTGGCAACGATTGCGCAGTTGGCTGTCGAGGACTGATCTGATCAGTCTTTGAATCTAATGTAGACCTTAAGCTTGTATTTGACGAGTGGGCTGTCGTTTGGTCTGCCTTTCCTTCATTTGCATTCGGATTATTTGCTTTCATTTTGCTTTTGTTTTCTTTTATTCTGTTCTTGTAATCAGTTTTTGGTTCAAATTCAGTGCAAATTTTAAGCTCAACTTTTATTCAAAAAATCTCGAGAATAGTATTGAATGCAAATGAAAATCAATTGAAGCATAAGATTCTTGGATAGCATTGCTTTGATTGAGACATAGATTAAGTCATTTGGGGTTTACTTACGATTTTCAAATAATTATAATTTTATTTTATGAAGAGTTTAATGAAATCAAAATATTTATCAATCGATTTGAAGATCAAATAATATGAATCACCAGAATGTGGAGCCGCCGTCATTAATGTCGTCTATCCAGGAGTCGCTTTTCTTGCCCAGCATTACTTTCTTGCCCTTCATAATTGCCATCTGTGCCGCATTGGGTGCTACTCCAGGAGGAGGCGGTGGTATATTAGCTTTTGTCATATCGAAGCGGGTGTGGGCGTCAAACGCCTCTTGGACCACAACTGTCCCGTCTGGCAGTGTTTGATAAATGGGCTGCGGCTGATATAACTGTCCCTCGTAGTACAACTGTTTCTTATAATTGCCCATCCCCATCGGGTACTTTACTGCAGTAATCATTTGTTCCATTAGACCGGGTGGTGGAGGGGGCTGATAGGGCTGGTATATCATTTGCTGACTATATGATGGTGGAATCGGGTGTCCTGGCATCACTTGATAGGGAGGCATTGGTTGTGCCATTTGATATTGTTGTTGTGGCAAAGGATGAACACCTGGCACATAAGGTTGAGCCATTGGATAAGGCATTTGTTGGTAAAATTGCTGGGGCATCTGTTGTGCCTGCATTTGATGACCTGGTAATTGTTGCGTCATTTGCTGATTGTACTGCTGTTGAGGCTGTCCTGTCATTCTTTGGTGAATCTGTTGGTTTGGATTTTGTTGACGGAGCGGAAGGGTGTGACCCTGAGTTCCCGTTTGGTTAGTCTTTCCTAAATTTGCATTTTTGTTATTATCATTATTTTGGTCCATAATCTGAAACTTATTCTGTTCTCAAATCAGTTTTTATTCAAACCTTTATTTAAAAACCAAATTATGATTTGATTTACAAACAGTAAAATCGCGCAAAATTTGTCAATCAATTCATTATTTATTGATTTGAAGGCTTGTCTTCATTGGAAGTGTCTGTTTCTGGTGTGGAACCACTCTTTTCACTCAAAATACTTGTTGTATTCGTATCATTGGCTTCCATTAAAGATGCTTGTCCTGGTATAAAAAGCTCCGCCATGCTGTTAAAACCTCGATTATAAACTTGAGGTGTGACTAATGTTCCGTTTGGTAAAGTTTGATAAATGGAGACAGGTGGTGGTGGTGGTGGTGGTGGTGGCTGTCCATACAATTGTTGATTATTATAAACTGCTGTCATATTTGGGTTCATTGTTTGTATCAGATTTGGGGGCATTTGTTGGTACATCATATTCTGGTTGGGCGGACGATATTCTGGAAATGGCATTGGTTGATTTTGTCGCTCTTGTAAGAGCTGTCCCGCCATTCCTAAAAGCGAAGGATTTTGTTGATTAAATTGATGGGGAATATAGTGGGCCTGCATTGGATTAGGAGACATCGGACCCATATATTGCTGATTGTGTGGTTGAGACAATGTCTGTGCTGCCGTTCCTAACAGAGGTGTTATTTGCTGTAACATTTCTGAATTGTATTTCTTGGGCATATTCTGTGCCGCCAATCCCATCAGTGGAGGTATAAGTGGTAAAATTTGTTGAGCTGTTGTGCTTTGCTGTGGGATAGGCTGTAGTCCCACCATTTGAGGATAGTTTGGATACATTGTTTGAGGATAGTATTGCTGTGGAAAGGGCTGTCCCGCCATCATTTGATATGGAGGTATGTGTGTCATATCTTGGTAGTGTTGTTGTGGAAAAGGCTGAGCCGGCATTTGATAAGGTATTTGTGGGTAATATTGTTGTTGAATAGGCTGTGCTAACATATTATGAGCAGGTAATGGTTGCATAACTTTCTGATTGTATTGCTGATTAGGATCCTTTGCTGGCACTACCTGTGCTGGACATATAACTTGTGGTAACAATTGGTCTGTCTTTTTCGCATTCAGATTATTTCCACTCATTTTATTTCAATTCTGTTCTTCTGATTGACTTTTGTTTGATTTCATTGATATTTGATTTAAAACTAAAGAAATAAGTCTTATCTCGAGAATAGACTTTTGTTTTCTCAATAGTTATGAACCGCTGACCAAAAGATTTATTCAATTTTATTGAAAGGTTTTCTGTGATCAGCGATAAAACTGATTGAATGTCTGCAAAACCATTGCATGAGTTGTAATAAAAACATATTTGTAATAACTTATAGTTATTATCGATATAACAATTGTCGTATTCATAGATGAGATGCAATCAAAACAACTTTTATTATAAGACAAATGGAAATAACATTTCTTATGGCTAAAGAAATATCAATAAAAATTTGTTATGAATTTTACGATAGAATCGTTTGATTCCCTCACAAATTCTTCTCAGAATAATCTTGGAATTTACTCGACAATATTTGTGAGTCACCAAATGGCAAATATTTTTACGAATCACATAAATTGCTAGAGCATAATTTAATTGAATAAAACTTTGCTTTACTCCAAAGTTTATTCAAATTCTGTTTTATTGCTTATTTAAAAAAGAAAAATGATTTTATTCTAAACGATAAGCCATTAAAAATTGTTCTTTCTTCAATTTTGGTACTCAAGAATATTCCCTGTCCAAATTTCGACAGGATAAAAATATGCATTAAAAGCATCTGGTAATTGAATTTCTCAATCATAAAATCAACTTCAATCAAATATATAAGATTTTATCTTCTGATTTAAGCCTAGATCTGTTAATCACTCATACATTATACAGAAAGCGTTGCATAACCTTGCATATTTTCAAAAGAGATATAAAAAGTTTTTTATCTGTAATTTTGGTGCAAAAAAAACATTCACTCATTTTATATCTGAGTAAAAGGCCTAAGAATTTACTCTAAAATTTAAAATGACTTTTATTTTGATATTAAAATTTATGTCCAAATTTAGTGAATCATTTTGTATTGAAAGTGCACTCATTTTTTCAATGCTTTCTTTGGCTGAAAAATATATAAAATATAATAATTTAAATGTTTAGTGAAATTTTATTTAATGGCAAAACATATTTCATTTAATATAACGATAGAAACGATAGGAATGACACAAATTAGTTATGAAAAACAAACCAAAACCAGTAATTCTTTCGAAGAAAGCAAATATTTTTATGGCTTTTATCGATTCATTACATCCTAAGAATCCTTTTCTTTCTCTTCTTTTAATAGGTTTTTATATATAATAAAAATAATTTAAAAATGAAAATCAAAAAAAGATTGAATGAGATTATGATAATGTCAGCCATTTTAATATTAAATGAATTTATTCGTTCAGAAAATCTCTTTTGTCTCTTATTTTAGTGGGTTTTTGGTTAAAAACAAACTTTAAATTTGTTTAAAAGAAATACTTTAAGAATATTTGAGTTTTAGTAATCATTACGAAAGAAAATCTGCGGAATCTCTCTCTCTCACTCTCTCTCTCACTCTCTCTCTCACTCTCTCACACTCTCACACACACACACTCACACACACACACACACACACACACACACACACACACCAACTAATTATCAATGTTTTCGGCCAGATTTTTGATCCAGCTCCTCCACTTTAAGCAGCTTGCAAATTGCAATCTTACTGAATTTTTTTCTCGAATTACCAGAACGTTTAGAATACACGGTTTCTCCTCTATTCTCAAAGAGGTCTTAATTGCGAATAACTCAATGTTTACGATCATTATCTCAACTTGCAAATTAGGTTTTGAATTAAGTCGAACCAGTTAGTAGTTTCCATCAGTTTTAACCACCAAAAGCTGAATTGATTTGATGCAGTTATTTTAGCTTGCATACGAAAACTGATCGAAATCTAATACAAATTGTTAGTTCCATTTGGTTCTGGAGAAAGCCATACTATAAATTGACATTGAGTATCCGTTTGGTCATCTCTGTGGTGATCCCCGTTCTGAAGCATTAGTGAATAGAAACATAAAACTGGAAAAATTCAATAAAAGCCTCTCTTGTATTGTAGGCAGTAATGACTGAATGCTTTTTCACTCGGTTTGGTTCGGGGTTTCGAATGACAGCTCTCTTAATAAGAGTCTCATTATATGATAAGTAGAGGTCAACAAACAATTATCACTTTTATGTTATGACTCTTATCATAGCCTGTGATCCAAATAAGTTATAAAAAGTTACATTTAGTGATGTTAACAAAGCCCGTAATACTCGACATAACACAGCCATTCCTCAATGGGCTTCTATCAAACATTCCGCTCACTGTTGGGCTCGGAATCTGACTGAAACTCAGAGAATATCCTAATCAGAAAGACTGAGAGAAAGTGTGTTCACTCGTCAGACATGTTCATCAAGAATTGGCACATCAAGACTTGGGAATTAAAAACGTGACACTTGTTATACGTCTGTTCCCTACCATTCGATCCCTTATTCGCAGCTATTTTTCGCCAACAATAATAATAATCCAAAAGTCAATTCCAACCCAACTCTCACTCTTCTCACCAGAAAATCAATCGATTAAAGAATACATTTTTCTCAATCATAAAAAAGTCTAAACCATAGAAAAATTCTGAGAATTCCGAGGATTTTTCAAAATCAAAATTCAAGTGGACTCACAATATGAGCTAATTGCAACTTGGCCTTAGAAAAAAACATTTATAAAAAATAATAAAAATGTTCAATAGTTGACACAAATTAAATAGGAGTGTAAATACTCCAAAAAATTTATGCTGTGCTCCAGAATTTTGTATAAAAATCGATTGTAATGACGTTATCCGTGAAATTCAAGTTTATTATTAATGAAGAGATGATATGATTGACTTTAAAAGGTCTAAAAATGACACATAATATAAATATTCACAAACAAAAAGCCCATAAAATTTCTGCCATCCATCCAATGATAGGAATCCTCTCCAACACAATGTCGACATCAATATTAATGTCGAGTCAATTGATTGAAATCTTATTTATTGGAGATTTTTCACTCTTATAACTGAATGAAGAGAACTAATGATGAGAATGAAAACAATAAATAATTCAGAAGAAGAAGAGATAAAACTCATAATCATTTATCAATACATATATACAGAAGAATATAATTATTGGATTTTCTGGCAAAGAGTTTGAGAAATCAGTTCATCGTTTGATAGATTGCTATAAACTTAGAGAAAAAATTGAGAAAAACTTAAATACATATGAAATGGAAAATTCAATAATCGATTGAGAGATCAATTTTTTTTGCCTTTTAGCAGAGGTTTTGTCAGTTATTTCTTTTAATTTCATTTCACTTAAGAACATATAATTTCATTCCGCAAATGTTTAATCAATAAATAGACTGTTTAGACAACAGACTCAACATTTTATTATATGTTTTTTGTCTCTTCCTATTCATTGGAGAGGAATAACCATAAAATGGATTAAATTCATTTGAAGGCATTTGTGATTTCCCTAAACAACTCCTATTTATTTCACGACAATAGTTGAGAAAAAGGTAGAGATTTTCAGACCAAAAAAGTTTTGCCAAACACTCGGCTTATTTGTTAAGCAGAGAGAAAAAATGTTTTACTGTAATCCTGGTTATCCCAAGAAAGGAAAAAATCTTTTCTCTTTCTCGAGCAAAGACTTGGGATTATTGTCTAAAGACATTAAAGACATTAATCTCTGTACTAACTGTTTATTATTGACTGACTGCTGATGAATAGTATTGCGAATGTATTTATATTAATATTATATACCAAATGGCTGTGCGCTCGAAGCCAAAAAAATGTGAGTCAAAAGGAGAGAGGAGAAAAGAAGAGAGAATTTTATAAATCACTTTTTGATTTATTATCTCTAAACGATTCTGTGCTCTACTTTACACTGAAATCTATTCTCCAAATAAATTGTATTTTCGTTAACAAAGAAAATTTGGAAAAAATAAAATAAAATTTAATATAAAAATAAAATGGAGTGAAAATACAACTGTGAGGTCGGAATAGAAAATTATATTTTCAATCTTTCCTCCACTGATGACAACAATAGTTTATTTTTCTTCGAAGTAAATAATCTTTTATTCTAAAAGCCATTCAATCATTTATACGATAATTTATGAACACTTTACCAAATTTGCATTCATTGACGGCTTTCACAATACTTTGGTTTTGGTTGAGCACAGAATCAACAAAACAATCGTAAAAAATAAATTTTTTCTTCAAATAAATATATATTTAATTCGTGAGAAACAGAAATTTGAGCGAAAAAACACTTTATTTGATAATTGATTTTCAAGACTTGATTGCAACAAATAAAGTGCTGACAAAAAACGTCGGAATATTTATATATTAATGCAATAAAAGAGCAAAAATAGACTTTTTTTTTGGTGCGGATCAATAGAAATGTGATGTGAGAGCAGAACTGTTTCTCCACTTTATATAAATTTCTATTTAGGAAAAGATATAGAGAAAGGAAAGACAGAATGAAAGAGTTGCTGAGATGCGGGCATCTCTTCGGAGGCACACAAATTGTCTAATACTTTCGTTAGTGTGGACTACAGTGTAGACTAACTGTGCTCTTAACTTATCAAACGTTTATCATCGGCTCATCACTTCTTATTACAGTCTCTATTGTCCTCTTCAAAGATGAATGCCTTGCAATGCATGAGAGAGGAGTGAATCCAACAAAAAGAGTACACTTTTTCTAAATGGTCTAAAATAGACCAATATTTTCACTATAAATAAACTCTAATCCCTTTTCAATATCATTATATTGAAAGACATTTTATATTTTTCTATCTTTTCTTTTTTATAGCTCTCGAAGTATATATTATTTGGGTTTTCGGACATTCAGTCAATCGTTTGCCATAAGAATCCGTTATTTTATTTTTTATTCGGTTTCGACCTTTGGTTTCGTTTTGATTGTTATTTCTATTATTGAATTTATTGCTCTTATATAACAAATAATTGCAAATAAATCACTAGACTTGTGGTCCTTTCAAACCTGAATTTAATAGGTGAATAGTCAGGTTAACCAAGGTAATCAGAATTCTTTTCGAAAGAAAATAAACAAAGACTCCTATTTATGATTGATAGTAGATTCTTGGTCAAACGATTGATAGTTACTTTTGTGAAATTTTAATCTACCACGACTGAGAAAATTCTAATTTCTATCAACAAGCAGATTATTTCAATTGCGTTATGCGATTCTTATCAGAATATTAATAATAATGTCAATTATTAGTGATTATTATTTGTGCTCGTGGCCAATTATGAACAAAAATCAGTAGTTTAGAGAATTGCGTCTAGCAATTTAAATTCTAAATGGTTAGCCACAGGAGACTAGATCGGAATGAAATGACCAAAAATTACATTCTGGCCTTTAATTGGATCGGAGTTCACATAACTCTCTATATTATGTGAATACAAACTCAACTATAAGTAGAGATCGGGTTCACAATTGGAGTAAAGCAAAGAAAATGAACGCATAACAGAATATCGATTCTTGTTATCAAAAGTCCTGGGTTTTCGTATTCATAGCACGGAAATTGTAATTCATTGATAAAAATTTCACTAAACAGCATTTCGAATTGAACTAGCTTACTCAAAGTTCTTAATTAATTCCTGAATACATCAATTTTCCGAAACATTCCATTAATTTATACATTTTTAACATTCGAGATAACCCTTAATTTTTCAGATACTCTGACCTTTTGCTAGAAAATTCTGAATTAATGAGATTTTAATTAGATTTTATTTGCATTAAACTATTCACAAAATATTTGTCGATGTTTTTGATGTCATCTTTAATTTGAATGAAATTTTCTTTAATTTTACAAATAGTTTATCAAAAATATGTGAATCCTTTCAAAAATTATATGAATAGCTTTTCTATACATTTAAAGCTATATTCCCTGAGGTTCTCGAGATTAAAATCTGGACTAAAATTCATAGCCTTATCTCAAAAGATTGAAAAAATTAAATTAAGATAACTTTGATTAATGAGCAAGGTATTTTAATGACAGAGCACAGATTGGGAATCAAAGGAAAAGAATACAATTTTTATTCAAACCCATTGTGACATTGTTTTGTAATTATTTTGTTTATATATCTTTGAGTTCATTAATGGTTTTAATTGATTTAAAAGTGAAAATAGAGTTAACATTAAATGTTTGCAACAAATGAGAGACAAACGAATAAAACATTGATTTGTTTTGGGAATCATTTCCTCCGGAAAACTCATAACTGAAGTGAAGAATAGGAGGGAAAAAGTTTTGAAAAACTATTAAAGCCTTTGGGGTTTGGATTTACTCAACAAAAGACTGTTAAAACTCAAAAAAGTGTTGCAATGATTTCTGATTCAAACTTTACATCGTATTACGGGTTTGTCTCTTCCTCTTCATTACTATCGATCTTTCAATTTCACAATACATTTATTTCGACAATTTCTTACTCAATAGCTATCAATAAATGGGGTTTTCTCAACATTTGTAGGGATAGTGTGATAGACAAAGGATAGGCCAAAACACCTGATATATTATGCATTTATATTTATGTAGAAATGGTTTGCATTCACACATATCTGAAGGCTTTATGTCTGAATTTGATGGCAAAGAGCGCACAGCACAACAGATACATTTAAATAGAAATACATTGTTTTGATGGCAAATAATGTCATTTATTCAGCGATAGGATTGATACAAAAGTCAATGAATGACAATATTTTGGGCCTAAAAGTAGTGCTCATTTAATGTTTGCAGACAACAACCAAAAGAGTGCCCAAAAAAAGTATTTGGAGTGGAGTTTGCGCTCAGAACTACAGGCGAACACTCGGTTTTGATGGTCTCTAGTATTCACCAGAAGATGAAAAGAGTGAAGAGGTTTGGAGTGAACAGCACTGAACACATTCACACTTATTCTGTGTCTGATTCTCTGATGGAGTGAATCAATTGCTAACTGTTTATAGCGATTGCATTGCAGAAGCATTACAATTGTGATCAAAATTATCGTCAATTCCTCTCACTTTTCAGCCCTTTCTGTGACATTTTGAACTCAAAAATACTGAATGAATTTTTTTTGAACAGAATGAAAACTGTTTACTCAGACTCTGTCTATCGGGTTTTTTAAATGCAATCTTTGGCTTTTGATTAAACTTGGTGTTTGAAATCAAGCATCAAATCAATTGATTTTGCGATTAAATGATTGTCTCTTTTTTTCTACGCTTTGATTGAGTAGAAAATGTCTGTTAAATCAATTCTGGGCTTAACTTTTGTGCAAATTTCACTCCAATTGAATACATTTATAAACAATTATGTTTTATCTGCCATTCAATCAAACAATTTGGATAACAATTCAATCGTTTCTAATAATGTGATCAAAAATCTTCTTTTTCTAAGTTTACTAATAATTGGAAAACTTTTGCTGTTATTTAAGACCTTATTATTATTCAATCGACTGATTATTTCTGAATCAATAATAATAGTAATCAAGACTTTAGGCGAAGTGCTGTCAATAGAAATGGATTTAAGACTAAGAAACCTATTGTTAGTCACAAGTAATAAAAGTTTTAATTATAGCTTCGATTGGATTTGTTCTCACAATAGAAGACTAAGAACTTCCAGAACCAAAAGATACGGTTCGAGTGACTATTGTTTTGGACTCCGGAGACTTTGCTATCTATTTCTATTGGTATCTCTCCCGCGACACTGTTCTTCATTAGCCGGTAAGTCGAATGACATTTTGTTTAATTTTATTTTATCTTCAATTTGCTGCGAAAATCAGTGATATATTTGGTATAGAAAGTCAACAGTAATTGTCTGCCAGAAGTGTGTATTACTTCTGATTTAAGTTCATCTCATTAAAGAGTTATCATATTTTTATTTTTAATTCTTGTTATTTCTATAATAGATGTAATTTAATAACATTTCTATTCATTTCAATATATCCGAGGCTCAAAACAAGAGTTATTATAATTATTTAGCGCTATATTACTCTAATCTTATGTAAAGTCCGTAATTGAATAGCAGTTAAAAACGTCTTCAAATTTATTACGAGTTAATGGTTTCCTATTTTCCAGAAGACATTCAGCTCTTCGTCTTCTTTCCAGTCATTGAATGTTTTGTTTTTATTTGCTTTTCGTTCGTCGTATCCATTGATCGACAATTAAGACTTTGTTTCAACACATTTATTATTAGACATAATGTCCTCCAAAATGATTAATTAATTGAATTCAAAGCGATTAATATAATGATCGCAAGAATTTTCATTTTGTTTGAGTTCTCATTCACTCATTGATTGCTTTCGTTCTCATCATTGGATTAATTCAATTAGTTTTCAAATTAAATTTTTCATAAATTTGCGAATCAATCTGTAATTAACTCAAATAATCATTAATTGAGAATAAATGTCATTATCCAGGAATTTAGATTAAAACAAAATTAGAATCAGTTCCTAGATTACAAAGGCTGCAAGATGAAGTCAATTTTCACTCCGACAAGTCTCTCTCTCTCTCTCTCTCTCTCTCTCTCTCTCTCTCTCTCTCTCTCTCTCTCTCTCTCTCTCTCTTTCCTTTTTTCTCGACAACAATATGACCAAAAATAAGTCGGAGTGGGCTTAATAGCGAACAAGTCTAGTGACAGTCCATTAGTGTCTATCACATTATTGTTTTCCTGGATTTGTTCTTTAATTTGAATATATTATGTAATGAGTCGTTTGTGTGACCATTAGATCAGACTTTCAATTAAAAATCTGTGTCTCTCTGTCTCTACACTAATATTCATTACTATTATAATAATCATAAGTATTATTCCAATTATTTAATGTTTAACTCATTTATTACTGATTTATGTTTTTTAAATTTTAAAACTTTTTCCCGAAAGGATTACTACTTATGTTTGAAATTCATTAGACATTGCATTCAGTCCTAAAGTATTCAAATTTATTCCTTAAAGTCTTGTTATTCCAATTCCGGAGAGTTTTTTGTTTAAATAATATGCAATTCCTTGAAATCGGTTGAACTTTTTTCTTACTCAATCCAAGGGAAGACGTCTTAAAATAGTTGCGAAACGTCACTGAAGTTCAGGAAAAGAGTCCGTAAAACAAAATTTAGTTTTGAATAATTTATTGAAGACTTCGACACTGGCTCTCAATAGTATAACAAATAAATATTTACTCCAATTCGAGCTAAGATTCTGTGTATTTAATGTCGAAAAATAGTCGAATTGTTAGTTAATATCAAACTGCAGGCAAACAGAGAGTGTTGTCTCACAATCTGACGGCTCTTTAAATAAATTATTATGTGATTAGAATATAAAACGATAGTTTTGACGCTTTAAATACTGTTCTGTTTTTTTATGGTGAGCTCTGCTCTTACATTCTGTCAAATGAAGACCTAAAGTTGCCAACAAAACAGAAGATTCACTCATCTAAACAACGGTTTAAGGTATTAACCGTTCGTTGGATTTCTTTCTTCTTTAGTCCGTATTTTCTTTCTTTTCGTTCCCGTCTTTCGTCTCAAACCAAAGTGTATTCCGTTTTCATTGGTATATGTTTTTCATTTGTGATAATATAAAATCAATAGATTGTATATGAAATTGATTTTAAGCTTTTCTTTTTTCGTTGTCTGATATTTGCTTCAATTGATTGATCATTGAATTCAATAAAAAGTAATGGAATTCTTTGAATTTCAAAATTCTTCCAATAATTTGTTGATTGGAGTAAAATTGAGTTTTTGTTTTGTTTTTCGACAAATATTTGTCTTTTGCTTACATTTGTTTTGTTTTGAGGGTTGCTTTTGTTTTGCAATATTTATATCCATTCAAAGAATTAATTAGTTTTCATTTCATTTGACCGGAAAAAGAGTCTCTTCGTTAGCAAAGCTTTGATTTCCAGTCAATGAATTGAGTAAACACTCATTGGTTTCGAAGATTAACCTGAGATTAGATTTTACTTCTTTTCAATGCAATTATCTGTACATCAGATGAGTATTACCTTATAGTGAATGACACAAATCAAGAATAAAAATTAATCTTCTCTTTAACTTTCGATTCAGTTCGAGATATCATTTATCAAAAGGATATTCACTTTCCTTTCTCTCTGTTTATGTCTCTCTATTAAGGTTTAGGTAAACAACAATTTTTCATAACTATTTCCTCAGTGGGTATTTTTTTCTCCACTGTAAAATTTTTGCGCCCAAAATTATCCGAAGAATGTATAAACAGACAATTTTTACATTATGTCAAATGATTTATTGAGAGCTTTAGGACTCAAGTCATGAGAAAAATGATTTTCGACAATAAGGACAATAAGATTTCACATCAAAAATAAGACGTTTTGTTAGGAATCATAAGAAACGTATCGTTAACTCTATTTTACTAAATCTTTTGCAATATTTCTCTCAAACATAGAGTTTAAAAATTGAATAATTCGATGAAATAAAGATTGATTCCGAGCATAAAACTCTTAAGTCCAGTACTAGAACTAAATTGTACGGAAATATACAGTCGTTTGAATGTAAGGAATCCAATACTAAAGAAGTTTATCTTTTTATGAGAGAGAAAGTGATAGAAAAAAGAAAAGTTGAGTCAATGAAAGACAATGAAAGTTTGAAATAAAGGCAATCAAAGTGAATAAAAACGTCTCAACAAATCCCGAGAACTTTTGTTACTGTTTTAGTGAAATCACAGCAAATGTATTCAAAGAAACACAAACGGAATACTGAGTCGTGTCTGAAGTCCGATAAAATTTGACAATCAATTCAGTTGTGAAATATCGCTTTCAATGCCTTTTTTATCAATTATCTCCACAAACCTGTCTCCAAATAATCGGGGTTAGAATTAAAATTCCATTCACTTCAACGTGATTTAGATAAGTGTTAGCAGTTTCGCTACTTTTATAGCTTCTTAGTCAGTAATAATAAGCGCCATTTGAAAACATTTAAAAGCATTTCTAATGCGGTTCATTAATATTCTCAATATTGGAAAATCTTGAGCTGTGAAAGGGATTGTCGACAGAATTTTTGTGAGCAGTTTATAAAATATTTGAATGTATATCCACTGAAACTCATTTGCACTTATAAGTCATGTTTCCCGCAGCGATTTGGATGATTTTGATGCATTTCTCGTTTATCACTTCTCTCTCTCTCTCTCTCTCTCTCTCTCTCTCTCTCTCTCTCTCTCTCTCTCTCTCTCTCCACATCCGTTCCTCTTATGTGCGAACCCTTACTTAACGGTCAAACTGAACTCAAATTCATAACTAATGGGTTGAATTTTTTTTCAAGAATATGTATTTTTGAGTCAAAAACAGAATAAATGTGAAATTTAGAGCAGAAACCAAGTGCTTCCAATTTAGAGGTCATTTTGCTTTTTATTTGAATTTATGGCATATTTGTCGTTCCAGACGTACAACAATTTCTCTGCCACTGAATTGTGTTCACTCAAGTGAGACATAAATTTGAAAAATACTGTTAACAATATTTATTTGATCCCAAAAAATACTTGAATTAATTGATCATTTTTC
>JAQFXL010001047.1:0-14290 GCA_034693445.1 Edwardzetes edwardsi | reverse complement strand
ATGTTTTTCATTTCTCTTTGTCTTTGATTCGTATTGAAAGCAGAAGAAATGGAAGAACAGCCTCCGGGACCTCCTGGACGTTCGCGCGGTCGGGCCAGAGGTCGACCTCCTGGACCACCCATAGACCCAGACTTCATGACTTCAATGCAAGCGATACGTATTTCTCCGACAGGAAGTAATGGCAACGGAAACGGATCCAATGGTGAGTTTTAGTCTATTTTTTGTTGAAAAAAAGACATTTTTATCTTTTGAAAGGAAAAAGTGGGAGTAATGGCAACAACGACGGGGCGGCGGTCAGAGGTCGGGGCGGATATCGCGCACAAACACAAGAATTGGATACCAGACCAGAAAATGTGACCCAATTTGTTGGTATGTCTCGAATGAAGTTTCTTCACACGTCCTAACATTTGTCTCTTAATAGGAACGACGGGAAAAGTGGTTAAAGTGTTGAGTAATTATTTAGAACTGAATACTCCCACGAATACGATAATCAATAACTTTGTGGTGAAATTTGAACCGGAAGTGGAAGCGATCCAAATGAGAAAGAAAATGGTTTATGGCATCGAAAACCTGTTCTCCTCTGCGTTTCTCTTCGACGGAATGGCTAATATCAAGACATGTGACGGCAATCGTGAAGAAAGGATTCATTTGGTTGAAAATCCCGCCGATGCCGACAAAAAAGTGCAGATTACAATTCGTTGGACAGAGGAAGTGCCCTGGGGCTCCTTGGAAATGCTACGAATGTTCAATACACAGATGAGGAGAAATCTGCAACATTTGGGCTATCATTTGATTGGACGAAATTATTTCGATGCGAAGTCGAAGAAAGCCATTCCTGAACACAAAATCGAATTACTGATGGGTTTGTTGACAGCCATTGCACAGCACGACGGCGGCCTATATATGGTTATCGATACGACTACGAAATTCATTCGATCCGAGACAGTATTGGTTCTGTTGACACAAATCCGTCAAAGACATGGCGCCCAGTGGTTCGATGAGGCAAAGAAACAACTGTGCGGTTCGATTGTTATGACCTCTTATAACAACAGGACCTACAAAATTGACGATTTGGTGACTGACAAACGGGTCGATACCCACCAGTTCTCAAAGGGTGGGCGTATGATAACAATGGTTGAGTACTACAAAGAATTCCTTAACATCACTATAAGACAAGTGAATCAGCCTCTCATTGAATGTCTTCCGAGTGCGCGCGACCGCAGAGGCGGCCGAACAGATAAGATAATTCTCGTTCCAGAACTCTGCCAAATGACTGGTCTGACTGATCAGATGAGGAATGATTTTAAGCTCATGAAACAGGTCGGAGACATCTCTCGCCATAAGCCGGAGGACAGAGTTAGAAATCTGAACACTTTTATCGAAAAATTGAATTCAAACGAAGCCGTGAAGACAGATATGGATAAATGGAATCTTCACTTCAATAACAAATTGGTGGAAATCAATGCCCGGGAGCTTCAATGTGAGCGGATATACATGAAAGATGACGACGACAGGACTGCTAAAGGCTTTGACCAGAAATCGGGTGATTTCAGCAAAGAAATGCGATCTAAGTATCTCTTTAATCCCATTTCTCTCAACAAATGGATGGTAATCGTCAGCCAAAGAGATTCACAGATCACTCATAATTTCGTTGCCACGATCACCGATTTATGCAGACGGATGGGTATCAATTTGGCGCCGCCTCGAATCACCACATTGAATGATGACAGGGTTGGCACATATCTGAATACACTGAACACACTTCAGGGCAGTCCCTGTCAGATGGTTGTGACAATAGTTCCGAATAACAACAGAGACCGATACGATGCCATTAAAAAGGTTTGTTACTGTGAGTCACCGATACCTTCACAAGTGATATTGGGACGAACCCTCGCAAAGCCCCAGCACATGTTGAACAGTGTCTGCACTAAAATCGGAATCCAAATGGCAGCTAAACTGGGAGGCGAGCCCTGGGCTCTGAAGATTCCGGTCTGTTGTGGAATAATTAGATTCTTTGAGTTAATTTTTTTTTACAGCCGAAGGACTTAATGGTTATCGGATACGACACATATCACGACTCTTCAGATAAACGCCGTTCTGTTGGAGCCTTTGTTGCCTCAATGAATCAGACTCTCACTCAATGGTACTCCAGAGCCACTTATCATCAAAATTCAGAAGAGATGTCTTCAAACTTTGCGTCTAATGTTTTGGGTATTTATTAATTGTTTGTTTTCTTAACTCTTTCTCAATGATTGTTAGACGCAATTAAGAAGTATTTCGACAAAAAGAAGTCTTTGCCGCAGAGAGTAGTTATATATCGGGACGGAGTGGGGGACGGAATGATAGCTCACGTTTACGACTTTGAGCTCAAACAGGTACAGAAGGCGTTGGAAAAGATAAATAAAGACAATCCACCAAATCTTGCGTTCGTTATCGTCACTAAGAGAGTCAACGCCCGCTTCTTCGCCAAAGAGGGACGCGATTGTAATAATCCCATTCCCGGCACTGTTATCGACTCTGGAGTCACAAGACTTAAGCGCTACGATTTCTATTTAATCAGTCAGTCTGTGAGACAGGGAACGGTCACTCCGACAATGTATAACATCATTTACGACAAGACGGGCTTCAAGGCTGAGCACCACCAACAGCTCGCCTACAAACTGACTCATCTTTATTTCAATTGGCCGGTAAGAGAAGAGACCTCTCATTAATCAATTGGTACTGAGTTTTGTCATTTTATATGAAGGGCACGATTCGAGTTCCGGCTCCCTGTCAGTACGCTCACAAATTGGCATATTTGACCGGCACTTCCCTTCATCGAGAGCCAAGCAATGTTATGTCCGACCAACTCTTCTACCTCTAAACTATGAACATTTGATTTTCAAAACATTTATTCCAAGAAATCATTAATTTTTAACAAATTTTTCTTTTTTATGATTTTCTCAAATAATTTGATAATAATTTGATTGAATTATTGAATAATTTTCAGTTAAATATGTTTTCATTAATTCTTAAACAAGTCTTTAAATGCTTTTATATGAAAATAATGTATTGAAATATATATTAAATTTGGTTTGAATTTCAACTTTTTATTGATCAGTAAACTGATGCCAATGACTGACCACTCGATTGGTTTTAACAGAATCTCGATTCCTAAGTCGAGTCAAACAGTTAACAATAGATGTCGTAATGTTAGACACCATCCAAAGGACAAGTGATGTGCGATTGGCTGAAGACTATCAGACAATAAGCACACGATTGGCACGAATTGAATGAGCGCTCAAAGCCTTCATCAGTCATATCGTGTGTTTCCAACGTTTTCATTAATTTTGTGTTTGTTTTTAAAATAAAAATAAATATTAAACCCAATTAAGAGACAAATTTGCGGTAAATTCACTCAATTTTCAATTCGTATTCACTAATTAATTGATTGCTTTTTAAACAGCAAAATGAATTGAAAATAATAATAATTATTATTATTATGATTATTATCATAACAATAATCATATGATTACATCATTTTATAAACTTTTTGATAAACTTTTCATAAATTATTGATTTTATTTGATTTTTTCGAGTAAATAATCCAAAATCTTTTGAAAAGACTCGTTTTTTGCTAGATTATAAGTTATTGTGTTATTTGTAAGTCTGAGAAGAGTTACTTTAGCCTCAAGTTGTTTGCGAACCACTGAGCGCTTAATATTGAGCACAAGTCTAAGCACTGAACACCCCATTGGAGGCAACCTTTAGTCTTAAGGTTCACTAGTCTTTAGAGCCATAAATATGCCTTTTATTGGACTTATTCTAAGAATTGTATTGAAAAGTGAACTAAAGTTTGCGCTGAAAAACAAATTATTTGTTTCACTTTTGAGACATATTTTTGACTAAACTTTTGATCAATAATTTCAGAAAATTGTAAAATATGTCTGAAGAAAGTGTTGGAGCGGGTCGTTCCCGAGGCCGAGCGCGCGGAAGGTATGTCACTATCATTTGATTTATCCGAACCAATATTTGTTGTTAAGGCCAGTAGCAGTGCCCGAACAACCGCCAGCACCTGCTCAAGGCGAGGGTGGAGATGGTGGCAACGGAGGTAATGGCGGCAACGGAGGTAATGGCGCTTCTGTGAGGGGTCGCGCCGGATATAGAGGCGTCACAGACATTCGGACAATTCCGCCCACTGTAAAGGTGGTCCACGGAGAAGGCGGTCAGAATGTAAAAGTGGTGGCCAACTATTTTAGACTCCAAACTCCAAAAGATGTGATAGTTTACGACTATCACATCGACTTTGAGCCTAACATCGAGGCCCGAGTCATGAGAAAGGCTTTACTGTACGTCCATAAGGAGGCGTTTGGCTCTGCGATGGTATTCGATGGCGTCTCGAATTTGAAGTCTACGCGACTGCTTCCCGAAGAAGAAATGGAGTTCTTTTCTGAGAGGAGAACCGATAAGGAAAAGATAAAGTAATAAAATCTTAAGTTTTTTTTCCAATAATTAATTAATGATTGGATAGGATTCGAGTGCGTCGAGTGGGAGAGTTGTCGTGGGGTCACCAGGAGATGATGCGGATGTACAACACGCAGATGAGACGTAATCTCCAACATCTCGAGTGGAACCTAATTGGTCGGCACTTCTTTGATCCGAAGAAGAGACACAGACTGGAACAGCACAAATTGGATGTACTGACGGGTGTGATGACTGCCATCAACTTCCACGACGACGGCATTCTCATGTGTTGCGATACTGTCCACAAAGTAATTCGTTCGGACACATGTTATGAAGTACTTCAGGATCTCTTACGGCGCGATCGGTCCAGTTTTCAAGACAACGCCCGCAAAGAATTGGCCGGAAGTATAGTTCTGACGCCATATAACAATAAGACATATAAAGTCGATGACATCGCTTTCGATAAGAACCCGAGCTTTAAGTTCGAACGCAAAGACAGTTCAATCAGTTTAACTGATTATTATAAAGAACAGCACGAAATAACAATTAAAGATCAGCGCCAACCACTTCTTGTTGGTCTGCCCAGTGCTCGCGAGCAGAGGGCAGGTCAGACCGGACCCATTCTCCTCGTACCAGAACTCTGTCATATGACAGGTCTTTCTGAGTCATTGAGAAGCGATTTGAATGTTCGGCGGTCTATGACTCAGACCACTCAAACGGATCCAAACACTCGCGTCCAGAATTTGCATCAATTCATTGAGTCGATTGTCAAACATCCCAAAGTCCAGGAAGAGATGAATGTGTGGGGACTCAAGTTTGATACCAAACCCGTAGAACTCAATGGCAGACGTCTCGATTGCGAGAGAATTCTGATGGTAGGGGACACACCTCAGACGGGAACCTCTTTCGTTCAAAAAGCTGGTGACTTCAGCAAAGAGATTCGTGGAAAAGGAATGTTCGCCCCGGTCAAGATTAGTGAATGGGTGATTGTGGCCACACAGCGGGACAGACAGCTTGTTGATGAGTTCGCCAATACATTGAATCGCGTTTGTAAGCCATTAGGCGTTAATCTCAACAGACCTCAGGTCCAGACACTGGACAACGACCGAACCTCGACTTATGTGGAGGCCTGTAAAGCAGTTCCGTCTAACGTCCAAATGGTTGTCGTATTGCTGACCAATAATAATAAGGAGCGCTATAATGCCCTCAAAAAGATTTTCTGCATCGACCACCCGATTGCCTCACAAATGGTGGTTCAGAAAATATTGTTGAAAAAGCAGCAGTTGATGACTATCTGCACTAAAATCGGTATTCAGATGGCCTGCAAATTGGGTGCCGAGGCCTGGGCTCTCGATATTCCGGTTCGTTATTACAGTTGTTAAATATTTGTCTAATTTTTAAATTGTGTCAAAAAACAGCCCAAAGACTTAATGGTCGCCGGTTTTGACGTTCACCGCGACAGTAGTAGCCGCGGAAAAGCTATCGGAGGCTTCGTTTGCAGTACAAACGCAACGCTAACCAAATGGTATTCACGGGTTTCCTATCACGAAAATCGCGAAGAACTGTCCGGCAATTTGGCCGCAAATTTTTCGAGTAAACCTATTATCAAACGATTGCTTGAATTGAAACTAACTTTTAATCCCTTTGTTTGCAGACGGACTCAAACGGTACTATGAAATCAACAAAAAGCTTCCGCAAAGACTTGTCATATATCGCGACGGAGTTTCTGAAGGAGACATCGAATGGGTTTACAATTACGAACTCAAACAAATCGAAGAAGCGATCAAAAAGATCGGAGCAGCCGCTCAGGGCATCAAATTGGCGTTTATTATTGTAACCAAAAGAATAAATACCCGAATCTTCCAGAAGACGGGTGAAAAACAGTTCGATAATCCAATTCCGGGAACTATTGTCGATACAGTAGTGACCCGAAACGAACGCTACGACTTCTATCTGATCAGTCAATCGGTACGTCAGGGAACAGTCGCCCCAACAATGTTCAACATAATCAAAGACGACACCAATTGGAAGCCCCACCATCACCAACAACTTGCATATAAATTGACTCATCTATACTACAATTGGATCGTATGAATCATTTCCTCTTTTAATGCTTTGAATTTTAAATAATTGTCTTAATTAAGGGAACTATTCGAGTACCGGCCCCCTGTCAATATGCTCACAAACTGGCTTACCTGACCGGCACAGCATTGCATCGCGAGCCCAGCACAAGACTATCGGATCAACTTTTCTATCTGTGAGACTACATAATCATTGGACGGATATTTGCTTTTATGCCATATTTTCACAAACTCTTCAATTTTTATAATATTTTTTGAAAGCATTTCATTTGATTCTTATTTTTCATTTTAAAATCATTTTTCAAATATATTAAGAAATTCTTTAAAAGAGTTTATCGTTTTTCTCGTGATTTTTTGACAACAATTTCAATATTATTATATTTTTCGTCTTTTATTTGATTTGAAGTTTCGTTTAGTAAAATCATTAATTAATTTGATTTCTTATTAATTATATTTAACGACAAATTAGCAGTAATTCAATCGTTAATTAATTGCAAACCAACTGACAAACTGTCGCCGCAATCATCACATTATCTTTGAATAAAATATAAAATTTAATAAAATGTTGAGTCGAATCGGAATTCATTCTTATATTAACAGCACTAAAATGGCCGCAAATCTTTGTCCACCGGATACTTAAGACCTGTTACGAACAGAAGAGAATTAGTCGTCAATGGAGACAAAGTGAGACCTACTTTCTTGTCTATATCGTTGCAGAGCTATCTCTCTCTCATTAGCGTCGAAATACCAGACAGTGATGGCAAACCTCAATCGGTTGGATGGCATGACTTCGTGTGGGTTTCTGCGGTCTGACCAGAAGAATATCACGCGATTGAATTTAGGCTCTATATCGGCCACACAGGATGTGATCTGAGGAAAGAGCCGCAAAACACCGCCGTCTCTCTAATCGACAAAACAGACAATTAATTGAGTGATAAGTTGAGTAAATATTGGAGTGACCTCTCGATTATAGTCTTTATTGAGATAATATATACTAGTAATACAACGGCCGTCGTTATTGGGGTTATCGATATGTCGCACATATTTGCTGTTATTTCCCGGATAGCAAGCGATCATAGCTTTGGTTCGTCTGTTTATTCGGTATTTCGAGAGTTCTCCGTCGGATTGCATTATATTGCATCGCATGACAATTGAGTCCAGAGTTTGTACCAAAAACCCGATATTAGCGCAGAACTGTTCGGTGCCGTCGACCCAAACGATGTGATCGCCGCGAATCAGATGTGTGTTCGGCACCTTATTGTTGACCACTTGACCAGCTTTGAAGAGTCCGTTTTTGTACAGAAATATTACTTCAGACAAAATTTCTGAGCCGTTGTTTAGGAAGTCGTCGATAACACAAAATCCAAATTCATTTAAATCCCTTACAATTGATTCACAATAAGAGTTCAGTTTTGAAAGAATAAAGTTTTGTCTTTGAATTAAATGATCGCTATTCTCATTGCTGTCAACCAATCCGTTCAAAGATTGCAATCCATTCAATGAATTTAAGTCATTAATTGGTGTTTGGCCACTATTTGATGCGATTTCGTTATTTGCCATTAAAAGGTCCGAAGAAGCCGATTGTGTGGCCACAATTGGGGGCACGGCCTGACTGTTAGGGGCCTGAAGTGCCACTACAGGGTGACACGATGACCGATGTCTTTCCCAATCAAGTCTTTGATGATAAGGTCCGCAATAATAAATAGATCGACAGCGGGAACAACGCAACAGATTGGTCTCATGAGAGCAAACCCAACAGCGTAATGACTCGAGACTCGGGTCAGTGGCCGTTGGATTCATTGAATGGTAGCCGACATTCATTCGTCGATTTAAACCGCTTTAAAACGCGATTTATTTTAAATCTATTGAGAAAACAGTTTTTGTTGTAATCGTATTGTGTTTTGTTTACTTCTAAGCAGTCATACGCACAGCACTGCACGTACGCACACTATCCGTTGCCATGGGATACAACCCACCACCAAGTCTTATCGACATCCACTCATAACTTGTGACCATCAAAGACCTTGCAGTTATTAAAGGCTTGAATCAGACATAACTTTCACTCTTCACTCATAACTTCTTTGGAATTGAATTGAGTTTTGAAACAATTGAGACAAACCTTTAAATCACTTTTGAAACGTTGGGACAGTTCTTAAAGTTGTTTATTGACTTCAATTTACATTTATTTCTACATAAGTATACAATTATAGACAACTATTGATAGATTCCTTTACGGGAGGACAGGAAGGAATGGGTACACCAGAAAGACATCACTTCTATACAATGAGTTCAAATTTTTGTTAAACAAAACTATTTTGAAATAAATAACAAATTAAAAGCCTTTAATTCAAAATACAATTATGTCTGAGAGTTAGTCGGTGTCTGACCAGAGCTTTCAATGTCATTCACAACCAGACGTTTCTTTTTGCGCAAATGGAGGACAACTTCATTGGCCACAACTTTTTCTATAGTTCTGTTCTCCCAGTCTTTCATTTGATCCAAAGACTGTTTGCCAGAAGTGAACAGTTGTTTCTCTTCGTTATCCAACTGCTGAATGAAACTCTGAATATCACTGATCTTATCATTGGTTGAACTCAAAGAATAATTCACTAAACGGTGATATCTTTGATGGAAAGTCTCGACTAAACTATTAGCGATGTCTTCGCTTTCGTCGAGATTCATGTCCGCCAAATGCTGTCCTAATCGGAAGAAATTTGGCCCCAATTTATGTAAATCAACGCAATTGGCGTCCGCTTCGAGTATTTCCCGATACGTGCGGTTAAAGCCTTTAGGAAGCGTGACATCAACCAGTCCTTCGGAGTGCAACTCACGGGCCAACCATAAAGGAAGTTCCAATTTGGTGCCAACCTCTATGTCCTCACTCTCTCCACTCGGGTCTAGTTCTAGTCCTAGTCCTTTGAGAGGAACTAAGGCACCGGATACCAATCTACGGCCGTTGGCCATAATGTCATCGATGTTGAAATAGTCATCGCAATAGTTGTTAGTCTGTCCCGAACTAGAATCGAGACCACTGGCGGTTACGCTATTACTGCCCGAAGCGTCCGATAGGTGTCCGCTTAAACTCATTGAAAGCGATTTATTTGTTGTCAAATGATTTTTAATTGCAAACAATTATTCAAAGCAATCAAAAGGCGGCAAAAATCATACGAACAGTGATTTAAATGCAATCCAACAGAAGTCGACTCAATCTCTTTGACTTAGTTTTCAACACAACTTACGTCAGACTTAATGTCAAAACATTTCAATTGATTTTTATAGCGATTTAATAATAAAAAGTTCAAATTAATACTAATTTTATTAAATACTTGAAATACGGCCTAAAATTCAAAGTTTATTTCTATTACTTAAATAAAACTGATTGAAAAATCAGGTGTAATAAACATTATAATCTTGGTCGTAATGTATGGTGATGTAGAACTTGTTTGCGTCAGCGCTGCGCCCCTTCTGACCCCTTTTCTTGTGCACTGTCTGTAACGTATATAAAGAGCTCTCTGACAGTGCGATCGTTGGCTTAGAGGCCCGACATCTCCGACTTTTCACTTATTAACCGCCAGTTTTCTTTGGCAGATATGGCCGCAGCGAGCGTGGTAAGTTTACTTCTATAACCAACTCTTTGGCCAACGAATGGCAGTCTTAAGACCGAACTGAGATAATGGGATGAATGGCACTAATGATTGTTTGCCAAAATCATAGCATTTCTATTGAATTATTGATAAATGCATTCAATTGTATTGAGATTCAGATTCAAGAGTAGTGCATATATTGGCCAAAGTGTGGCACAACTATTGCTCTGATTGTCTTCTACGACAAGGAGGCAATCGGACAGAACTCGGAATAATTGGTGTAAAAAATCAATTGTAGAGACATTTCAAGGTCTCCAACCATTGTTCAACTCTTTGCTCACATGTTATTCAAAGTGATTAGCAATTGATTGACAATCGATTCAAAACTTGATAACAATTTCTCAAAAACTATTGAAACAGAATTTAACTCAAATTTATAAATAAATGGGAAATAATTGAAAATTTCTTCTAAGAATTGATTCAAAGTTATAAAAACTTTTAATGTCTTAGATTGAGCAAGGTTATTTCAAAATGATATTTGCATTGAATTTAGTTTTTTAGACAAATTAGTTGAATGACATCTAAATAGAGACCGAAGTAAATCCCAAATCCTTTAATTATGTGTCGAGTGTTGTCATAAATTTCCAAATTTGGGTCATTTTTCAAATAGATTATAAATATATAACTTTTGATTGACTTTTGGTCTTATTTTTTATAAAAAAAAACTAATAAAACACTTTTGTTAACTCATATTCTATTTGATAATTAGCCCAAACTGTACCGGGCAGTCATCGAAGATGTTTTGAATAATGTGCGGGAAGCCTTCTTAGACGATGGCGTCGACGAACAGGTGCTGATGGACTTGAAACAGGTCTGGGAAAAGAAAATCAATGAAACAAAAGCTGTTGATAACAACGCCCGCGAACCGGAACCAATGCCCACAACCAAAGGGAGAGCCAACAATTCGGCCTCGAATTCGCGTAATTCGAATAAAGAACAGACACAACAATCACAACAACAGTCACAGCAAACACCACAACACGTCACACAACATGTCACTCAGGTCTCGGCCCCACAAATCCAGTCTTCTAATAACCATCAGGTTTCTGGTAATATGCCTCAGGTTCACCTCCAGGCCGGGTCTAACATAGTGTTGGGTCCGTCCGGTATTAACTATACAACAAATAACGAACAGGTATTCATTCAAAGCTTTGAATCCGTACTTTATTCCTGATATCCATTGTTATTGAAGCAAACAGACAGCCAGAAGACGGCTCCGACTCCGGCTAATGCGCCCAAGCTAGTTTTACTCCAAGGACATAACGGCCCTTTCGTTGTCGTATGTATTTAGTCATCATTTGCGAGGAATATGTTTTAAATATCTTTTGACAATCAAAGGCTTCCTCCGGCGCTCCATTGAATATAACGCCTGAGCTCTTCAGCCAAATCGCGAACTTCCAGTCAAATCCCGCAAATGTTATGAATCAAAGCCAACCTACTGTTGTCCAGCACACAAGCAGTCAGTACTTTATTTTATATCCAATTTTATTATCAATTAATTGTTTGCAAACAGACGTCAACTTAAATCAGAATACTATTCAATACGCATCTGCGGCACACATAGCCCGGCCTTCCGGTCCTCAAACTGGAACGACTCAACCTAACCGAGTCGTTCAATTAGACGGCGCTCACGACACCAGTGATGAGGACGATGACGAAGATGAGTATAGAGATAATGATGACGACCACGAAGACAATGACGATGAGGTCAATGATGAAGATAATGACGGACAGGGCGAGGATGAAGTACTTTCACTTGTTTTCAATGTTTAAACTCTTTATCAAATGTTATTTAAAACTTTTAAGGAACCGCTTAATTCTGAAGATGATGTGAGCGATGAGGACCCGACGGAACTCTTCGAAACTGATAACGTAGTGGTCTGTCAATACGATAAGGTCTGACATCTCATAACTTATAAGTCGTTTCTCTTTTCAATAAATAGTTTTCCATTAAAACAGATAACCAGAAGTCGAAACAAATGGAAATTTCATTTAAAGGATGGAATTATGAATCTTCAGGGAAAGGATTATGTCTTCCAGAAGGCAGTGGGAGACGCCGAGTGGTAGACATTGCGGTCTACGGCTATACATTGGCATAAATCATAATCCGATCACAAGAGTTACTAACAATCGTTGGCTTCAATTCATTTGCAAAAATTGAAATTCTGTTCATTTCTTTTGTGACAAAAATGTTGACTGAAATTCGGTTCCGTTTGGAATAGAAATGAAGAATAGCTTCGAATAATTTATTTATAAACCATTTATTCTGTCCATCAAAAGAGTGACAATTCTTTAAATTTTGAGCTCACATTCCTTTGCCTTTAAAATATTGGTTTCTTTCACATCATTTCGTCTGAAAGTGTTTTTAATTTTGAAATTATTTTCAATTATTAACTCGTTTTTCAAAATTATTTCAACAAAACGGATGAAGTGTTGACTGACTGTTGACTGACGCAAAACCTGTGTTTCGGCAAAGATTTGTAAATCTTTTTTGAGTTTTATGTCTGTACTTAATGTTGACATTTGTAATGTTATGAAAGACTTGATTCCTCTTATTATCGACAATTTGTTTCAGCAATTATTATGTATTATAACATTTAAAGCGATTAACTATTGTCTCAAACAATCAACTGATTCGAGAATATATTTTTCCGTTTAAAAGTGATTCCAGAATCAGTTCATTGGATTTAATTTAATAATAATTACCTAATAATAGAAATTTTGTTGAGTTTTCCTGATTTTCAGTCGCTTTAACTTTATATATAAATATATATACTCTAAACTTGGCTTAAATTAACGCCTAATTATATAATCTATTTGTTTATTAAATAAATATTAAAGCAATGAAAGAGTTGATTATTTCCACGATGGAAATTCCATCATAAAATTCACTGAACAATTGCTAGACTCACTTAATAGGCGAACCCAATGACAACATTTAATAGTCTATAAATCTGTAAATAAATGTTAATTCGTTGTGAAATCCATTATTTATACACTTTTTACGGCAAACTCGATAACCCGTCCCTTAATCACATCAACTAATGTTTGGCTATAAATGGATAACATTTTAATTTGATGTTTACTTGAAAAGTATGCAAACACTCAGCTCTTAAACAGAATTAATTAATCGAATTTGCAGAACAATTTTTTTTAAACTTGCCTCGAATACTACTATTGGTTCTTACAATGCTTGTACGCGCTAATTAAGTCTGTCCCTTTGGTAGAATATCAAGGTAGAATAGAGTTATGAAATTTCATGCAAAAAATTTTGGTGAGGGATAATCTGAAATTTAAATTTCTAATCGACAGTTTGCAGGCTATACTGGATCATACTTAATGCAAGTATGAATTATAAATAGAGCGTTCTATCCGTTGGACCGAGCTAACTTTGCAAATTATCATTTGTCAAAGATGGAATTTCTGGCATATATTTGCCTAATATGACTCTGCAACCAGTAATCGAGTTCATCTAATTATGGAATAATTAAATGTCTTTTTCTTGTAATAAGTAAACCGTAAACGATATGAAGAACTATGACGTGAAAAGAAATGCTATCAAAACCGCGAACTTTGTCTCCCATTCCAGTCATTGATTTGTTTTAGTTGTGAAGACAGACAATACTCCAATCGATTTATTTGTGGCCACTTTTGTTCTGTTTATCGCTTTAATTAATATATCCTCAGCAGAGATGACAATCACTAATCTCTGCGATTCATTGCTTCGCACAAAAATAGATGCGTTGTTTGGATCCATATTTTGATTATCAATAAAAACATGACTGATATCTGAGATCCGCTAAGAAAGCAAAGAATTTAATATCGAAAAAATCGATCATTTGTTTGAATTGCATTTTCTAAGAAAGACTGCTTTGTTATTGAAGAGACTAAATTAAACAAGGTGCTTCGTATTTATTTTCAAAATGAATGCATTGTTCAGTTTAGTGTCTCTTCATTCTAATGAAAGGAGTGGTATTAAAAAGATCACGTCTTAAGTAAAATATACGTTTATTCATAATTATTAAGAATCCGTTGCCATAAAAATTTATTAGTTTTTGAATTCTAAAGAGAGGATCAAATCATCGAATGTTTATTCCCTCAGCACTCATATCAATGACATTA
>JAQFXL010001046.1:0-14308 GCA_034693445.1 Edwardzetes edwardsi | reverse complement strand
TCGAATATTTATGAGGAAAGCCGTCCCAATACTTGTTTGACAACCTATTAATTTGAAGAATTTCATATCGACTAATAAGATATGTCTGAATGTTTGATGAAAATAAAAATTAGCGAACATTTGTGAAATTCTTTTGATTCTATGATTCATTTGATTTGAAAGCAAGTCTTGCAACGAGTCTATTAAAAATGCATCGATTTTTCCAGAGAGTCAAATAAAAAGCTATTTAATATTCATAATAGTCATCCAGGAATTTCAATTTATTCATCTAGGAATAATATGCATACCATGGGAAGTGATTGGAGTGAACTCCAGACCTGAATCGCATGTTTAGAGCAATATTTTAAATAATTAATTCCGAGCAGAACTGCTGATTAATCTGAAGTTTAATTGAATTCAAAACAATTTCTGAATGAAATATTAATTCAACGAAATTTGAAGCCAAACGAGTTGTGGTATAATATAAGACACTCTTCTCTATCGTAAAGATTGAAAGACACAAAAAATAAATGAACGCCAAATAGGAAAAAGTAATCAACTCTTTGAATATCTATTGGAAAGTCAGAGCACAAGTAGTCAAAGCGAGAGGCATAGAGAGTCACTCATTAATTATTTAAAGAAAAGCTGAGCTCAAAATGCGAACAGAATCGAGAGTACGGATACCACACAAAACCAATTGAGTTGGGATTCAATAGAATCCACAGAATCTTCAGTTTTTGTTTAGTTTTTATGTTATTTTATGCAAAATTTGTCGTTTGATTTCATTTTTGTGAGTATGTGAAGACTCCACTGGAAAACCTCTTATTCGGCGGAAATTGACTTTATTTACATAAAATATATTTTGTTTGGCTTTTATTTCTCTATTTATTCGTTGAATAGCATATAATCTGAAGTAAAACAGAGTTTTTATCGAAACAGAGAGAAATGTCAGACTTTTTCATATGTTTGGAATCAAATTAAATTTGGATTTAAAACAAATCATTATTTTTTATTCCTTTCTTATTTGAATTGGATATTTGTTTGACAAAAATCCCTTTTCTGCTAGATTCATTATTTTCTAAATGCGATTCTTTTCTTAAGTCTGTTTGAAATTGATCATAATACAATGGTTTGACAATATTCAAAACAAAATCTATTGAAAGTAATCCAAGCAAAACAAGATCCAATCAAAATCGTGATTCCTCTATGATTGTGTCCATACAATAAATTCTGTGTTTTGGCTTAGAATTGGTATAAATCTCGGTTTACTATATTTTCTACTGTTTTGATAAATTGAATTCGTTTGCTGTGAATTTCCTGAAGAGAGAGATGGATGGATGGAGAGTGAGGGAGAGAGAGAGAGAGAGAGAGAGAGAGAGAGAGAGAGAGAGACTTCCATTCTATTAGCGCTCTCATAAGAGTGGTATTTGTGTCCATACAACAAATGAAATGAAAATAATCGGCTTATATGTTAACCTCCTTATTATTGAGGCAACTGTGCGAGTAGTGGATGTTCTTCATTGAAGCCCTACCAGAAGAACTCATATATATGGTAGACGTCAATACTCTTCAGCACATCTTTCACTAGAATTGAAAGCTTTTCCTCAGAATTATTTCAATAAAAGGAAAAAACTAAAAACTCTGGAGAATTGTGTCGACAATTCTTTTAATTCTATCCTTTGGTAATATTCTTTACAGAATTAAGTTTTTATATTTCAAAGTAGTTTTTATTCTCAACATTTTTCGTGTATACGTCAGCAAACAATTTAATTTTGATAAACATTTTTCGCCCCGAAGTAAAAGTGTATTTAACTCATAAATTATCTCAAAATATATTATGAATTAAACCCAAACTTTTGTTTCGATCAAAAATCTAATTCAATATTCAGTTCATTGTAAAGCAAATATCAGAATATTTTAATATTAAAAATAATATCATTTCGATATTCAGAGTTTGAAAACTAATATCAAAAATCTGAGATAAGATTTCATTGAATTTGGTTGAAATCACTCGAGAAAACTATTCAGAAAATTATTGACTGAAGAAAATAATTGAATGCATGAGTCGATGCCTAACCTAACACTTGTCGGTCGACTTAAATGAATTTCAATGAACTAAACATTTCATTTGAAATTCTAAAACTTATTACTCAAACAAAATATTTGTTGCGATAAATAAATAAACTGTAAAACAAGAAAAAGCATTTCTTCAACGCTTTGATGAACTAAAAGTTCATTTCAATGATTAACACAAAGAAATAACAGTTAATTCATTTGACAAAAATTAATGGCATTTACAAAATCATAATTTAAGCCTTAATGAGTTGAGCACAGAATATAAGATTTCAAATTAAAACATTGCAAACAATGCCATCATTTTTGTTTGAATTTTCAAAATAAACAAAATTAGAGATAAAATTCCTGTGATTTCCAATATTTATTTATTTGGACTAAATTTCTATTTAATCCCCAAATATTGATTTGACGATAATATTAAAGATGTTTGAATTTCAAACCAGTCTTTCCTAACAGTGTTTAAAGTACTGAAGCAAATAAATCAAAGTTTGATGAGAAATAAGTAAGGAAATTGAGCCTATTCATTTTGTGCTCACTTACATTTTCTGGAATTTGATGAAATCTGAACTTATTTCTGAACAATGATTCCATTCCGAGGTATTTCTTGCGGATAACTCGAATGGAATCCGTGGTATCTCTTCGCTGACATGTTTAGCATTTCAAATAAATTTGTTGCTCGGGTTATGTTCGAGGTTTTCGTTTAAACTTCTTTTTGAAAGTTGAGTCTAAAATTTTTTCTCACATTCATTGGACTCTATTCCGCGGCAGTAATCTCTTGAGGTCATCACCAAAACTCTGGTTATAATGAGATTATAGTCATAATTACTCAAAGATTAAAATTATTAAAATTCTTCCGAAATAATGCATTAAATATTATTTTCGATAACAAAACTCAAACTTCAAAAAAATTATCAAAACTCGTGTCGAGTATTATACGAAAAACTGGTCTCTAATTGATTTTTAAATTACTATAACAATGAGACTCATTTGAAAAGCAATTATTTAACATTCATTACATCAGTTTAATTGTGAAAAGTTTGAAAAATGGGTGAAAGTTCTGAAAACTGAAAATTCAGATAATTATTCAAAGCAAACAAGAATTTAATGAATATTCCGAACCATTTATTTGAGAGCAAATCGAGTCAATTATTTATTACATTGCGAACGAAAAGTAATTTCGATTACTCTTGCAATCGATTAGTGTCTGTGAACGACAATTATCTAAGAAATCAAAAGTTAAAATTCCTGTTAATTACGGCTTCGAAACCAGTTTTGTAGCGATTGATAAACTCGACCCTCAAATAGGTATTCATTGACGAAAAACTTAAATGAATAAACAAAAATTGAAAAAATAAAAAAAATATTTGTTATCTAATTAAATACTTAAATTGACATTATTGCTTTAAATCAAAGGGTTATCTGTGTCTGTAAACATAAAATACCATGATGTTTTAACTTGTATTCATTTGCGATTAATTGCGATTCTTTCGGTTGAGATTAAAATTTTTATCGTCAATCGTATCGATAGATAATATTTAAGAGAATTAGAAAAAGATTTTAATGAGTTTTCGAAGAAATTCCTCAAATTCTTCAATCGCTTGAACTTAGCACTGATTTCGAGACTCAATATCCCGAAAATGGATTTACAAAAAGGTTCTGACATTTGTTTTGAGAAATACCAGAAAATCAAATAATTTAAATGTTTTGATATCCGTTTGAATAAATTCAAAGATATTAAAAATGATTAGTTATTTGTTATGCAATTGATTTGTTAAGTAATCCAAATGTGCGAACTGTTGACAACTCTGTGCTTATTGTTGTTTTTAAGAGTAATTTATGATTGTTTAAAGTGAATGTTCGACAACCAGATAATCAATAACAGGAACAGTTTGTTTATAAATCAAAAATTGTTCGCACGTCTGACTCCGACCCAAAAATCTTATTTATGTCAAACAGATTCTGAGTTAATGTTAATCACTGATCAGTTTTGAAGGGTATGTGCTGTACAAGAGTGTACCCAAAGCCCAGACTCACAATTTGAAGTTAAAGGCCTATCAATTGACATATTTTTAAGTCTATTTATTCAGATTTCTGTCAAAATAAGTTCCTATCGATTATTCAAAACGCTTTTCAAACAAAATGACGAAAATATTATTCTTAACTAAAAAACCAAAAATCAATTTTCGCCAACACTTTAAGCGAAAGAGTTGTCGACCAAAATAGTAATGATTTTTGCTTTTCATCTAAATTTCAATACATTTATCAAAATATTTGTTTTAAGAAATAAAAGAAAAATAAAAATATTTTGAAGTCAAGTGAAAAATATGTGAACTGAAGAGAGTCTAATAGGACTGGCGATGAGAAGGAGGAGGAGAGAGAAGGAGAGGACTGATGAGAATCGATTGGTTTAAGACTAATATTTGATAAGAGATGTCGCATTAGAGTCAGGTCGGGTGCGATCTGTGATGTTATGGTCTGGCAATACATAGAGAGGACGAGTAGTAAAGCAATAGTATTTCATTTGAGTTGTCGTTCGCATCGTTTGCAGTTCTGGTTGTGTCCAAAGACCAGATGTAGCCAACAGTTCAACACATCTGCAGACAAACGCCAATTGACAGACGAATGTGTTTACGGCCACAACTGATCCACGACTTGATATATTGAATAACTCTTTGAAATCGACTCTAAATTCATAATTGTATTAATGGTTTGCAATTGTTTTTCGCATTAAAAGCCATTCAATCGTTTGGAACTCATTTCACAATAATTTGATGAGTGATCGCACAAACATGGCTTCTGTCGCTGTGCCCGAACCGCCCAAACCGGTGGACGGGCCGTCTGTTACATTAACCATTCGACTTATAATGCAGGGAAAGGTAAGTCATTACTACCCGACCAACACATTACTCAAACATTATTTCTGTTTGTCTGCCGAAAAACGCCTACATTTTTGCTCGCAATCGATGTCTCGTTTGACTCACTTTTCATAACCAAAATAATTACATTTTGACGACAATTATCTCATTTTAAAACCTGTCGGTCGGTTCGGTTTGGGCTGCGCTCGCATTTTCACCCATCGGTGCCATACATTCTCACCGACCGATTGTTTTTAATTCATTTGTTTTGTTTTTAGTCATTAATTAGATTTTTTTTTTGCGACAATTTGAATGAAAATAATTTCCATAATTATAATAATAATAAGAAAAGAAATCAATTTTAGACTCGACTTCTCTTCCCTTCAAAATACAAATTCAAATATCAATAAAAATATATTTAATTCCAGTTTTGAAACCAAAAATATTCTGATTTTTCCGTAAATTGAATTCAATTGAAAAAAATTCAATTCATTTTGTGCCGAAAAAGAGGTTTAGGTCTGAACTCATGGGTTGTTGTCATAGCTATCATTAAATTTCATCAAAAATTTAGATTATTTTTAGACTTAATATTGAATTAATTTTATGCCTCAAAACTATTGAGTAAAAAGTTATTTGAATTTCAAGTTTGAATGAGTTTTCAACACCGAAACGATAGATCCGGTGCCTGACCTGACCTCTGCTGACTATCGTCTCCTCGATTAACCCGATTCTCACCTATTTAGGACCTAATATTGAGACAATAGGTTTTGTTCATTCATTTTGAACTCATTATTGATAATTAATTTGTGGTTAATATAGAAATATCGTAATAATGTGTTAATGTATTGTACGTGAAGTCAATTAATTACAGTATTTTATAAATATTTATCACTAAATAATGAATAGTTTGCTAAATGTTTTTTGCTCTCAAAGCCAACGACAGACACAAAAAATTATTAATTTTCATTTCAAATGATTTATTTGTCAATAGTTTTCATTTACGATCTGTTCGCTCGGTTTTACACATAATTTTTTATGCCTTTCCTCTGTCTGTTTACTCCTCTCTTTTCTGAGTCTTTGGTTTAAGATTTTGTTTTATTATTTGTTTTTTTCATTTCTTGATTCGCTTTTTGTCTGTTTGTCTCAAAAGATGTACAGAAATATGAATTTGATTTTTCTCTTATAATGTATTGAATTGTTTGATGAAATTCCGATTCTGGCACTCGACTCGCTCTTAGCTGAGTCTTTGCTCGGAATATCGCATCACTTGTGCTTTATTTGAGAACTGGTTTTACTGCAGATTCTTCGACGTTGCCGTTCGCACAGGCATTGCTGGGTTGCGTGCTGTCTCTGTCTGGCTCACTGAGCAATAAGGCATAGCACAGGCATAGCATTGCCAGCGCTGATGCCTCTCTAGTTTTCCTTTCCTCTACCTTTGCCAGAGAGCTATATACAGAACTGGTGGAGAACTGTATGCCTAGAATTGAATTCACTGTATATACAGCACTGTATGAGAAACGAATTCCCTATTATAACAATGTTTTGATCGATTTTCTCTACCTTTACTCAAGTATTGCAGTTTTGAAGCTCTATTCGGAGGTATTTTATACGATATTTTACTCTTAACAGTATTTTTTGCTTGTATTCAATAACGGCTTAAATCCAAAGAAAATGGAATTCGTTATAAAGGCTGCGCTCACTCTTGTCTATCCTGTGCTCTCCCGCGTCACAATTCCGAAGCACATGAGTCCCGAATTACCCGATTTTTTTTGTCGACACAAAAATTGTTTAAAAAATCAATAAATTGTGTCAAAACTTGTGTTGTGTTGACTGAAATCAAAATTTGCTGATTCGTCCGATTTTGGGCTTAAAGGCAAATATAATTCATTGGATTCATTGTCAGCCAATAAATTACAGCTCTGGTGATAAGTCCAGCGTTTGTGAAGCACTGCACATCTATTTATACGAAAACATTTCAATAGACTCTTATCTGTGAAATTCAAAAATATAATTCTGAAAAATATTTTCTGAGTGGAGAATGCGTTGAATAAAAAATAATAACTCTATTATAATGTGATTATATTCTTATTTCATGACATCAAATGTTCACAAAAAATATTTTACTCAAAAATCCAAACCATTATTACAGGAATTTTTGCGGAAAAAGTCTTAAACATAGGAATGATGTTCACAATATCAAAGTTTTATTTTTGAGTTAATAACACTTTAGAGCTGAAGGAGTCTCACAACTAATTTTAACCCTAAAGTCGCGACAATATTAGAGGCACTCATGTATATCCTTTGCTAACATTTTTGTTTATGAGGGAAAATTTTAATTAAGATAAGAATTGAATAATCTTCTCCATTATTGTACTACTCCTTAGATCAGTGCTGTCTGTTTCTAAGTGTATTGAATTCTCCATCGCTGGTTATGTCTTTATCCGAGGCCAGAATAACAGTGCAAATGAACACTAGTTTTCTAATGGATTTAAATAAATTATATATAAGTTTTATAAATAAATATTAAATGAAAGCTATCTTTGAAATAATGAAAATTGTTTTCACCAGAAGATGAGATGATATTCCTATTCTCAAGGGTTTGGCGTAAAAACACATTAGTGTGATATGTCATCACCTGAGCTGAACATAACTTTTTAATAAAATTGTTTTCTGTTGTCTTAGAGATTAGCTCTAAAATTAAAGCATAAAATTGATTCGAAGAACATTTAATAAAAATGCTTTCAAACAAAACTCATTAATTGTTTTTTGATTTGATTCTTCATTTTTGGCGATTAACTGCTCTCTAATCTCGAATTCAATTTCTGATTCGTGTTTCCACAGAATCAGAGGTAACCAAAGAGGCTTAAGGGGGAGATTCTTCACATTCTCTTCAAAGCACAATTCTAGTCACAAATCACTTGATTAAAAATGTTCATATTCTAACTTCTGGTTGTTAACTGATGAGCGAGCATAATATGTGAGCACCTGGTCATCTTGAAATTGAATGGTTTAAACACTCCTATTGTTGAGATAATGGCTTTGAAAGACTAACAGATTTGGCACTCATATGAATGTATGCCAGAAATGAGTTGCATTAAAATCTGGTCTAAATTGTGTAATAAATGGAAGTGCAGTGCATTTCATTTCATTACATTGCCTTTCATTTTAATGTAAAACAGTTGTGCAAAATAGTAGTGATTGCAGTGAAAGATAGTCTTCTCTCACAGCAAATGCCAAAACGTGAGAGGATTTTAGTTTAGTTCGGAGACCAATATATCCACAGAATGTATGCTTTTTTAATTTCCGTTTTATCTACGATTTTGTTTTGTATTTTATTTGCAGTTTTAATATTCACTACTCTATAGACCTTTTAATGAGTAATTTTAGCAGAGTTGCCAATACTACCAGTCCTGCCGTCGACTTTATGCTTTTTGGGGGTTTGCCTGTTGTGTGTGGTTGTGCTGAATGTCAATTAAAATTAAAAATAAAATTTATGCTTAACTTCAGAAAAGTGATTCAAACATTTGGTAAATCAGATGAACTGCTGATAACTGATTGCCAGAAGAAGTTTTTGGATTCCTATCGTTGAGGAACTCCTGGGCGATGACTGGCAACACAATGCGTTAACAAATTGCAAAATTCATTTTTCTTTCTGAGAAACCGTTTCATATGTTTTGTTAAAACTTTATTTTTATGTATTGTATTATAAATATGTATTCAAGAATAGAGTCGTCTGACAAAAGCCATTTCCCAAATGATGTGTAGCGCTTGTCATTTCCAAATGATATGTAGCAACGCACCGGCCATTTGCCACTACCATTCCTACCATTATTTATTAAATGTACATAACTTTATAGTTAGTTTTCATTCAGTATTTAGACTGCATTTCCAGTGTTTTCACTTTTTCAGAAATTTTCTCTGATTTGAAGTCTAATTAAAATACAGAACTACTTGTGTTTGACTTTAATTGGGATTCCAATTATTTATTGTATTTGACTTTTCCATTATAATCCGGGCAATTAATAATCGCTATTATTATCGTCCAATGCCTTTACATAACCCATCAGAAGAAGGGATCACAATTTGAAGAGGCTTTCGATTTTATGTCCAATTTTGTGACAATAAACCAAATGATGCAAATCATAACTACAGTATATTTTTGTCTCTTATCTCATATTCTGATCTCATTTCTCAGTTTGTCTGCCATTTTCAGAGATGAAACTAATTTTTATTTTTATATTATTTCTGACTCTTTTGGAAATATATTCGATATAATGGTAACGAATGTTGGAAATGATTGTTATCCAGGCTTTTAAACCATTATTATTGTTGTTATCAAATAGATATCACGGATTCGTTTGTAATTTATAGAAAAGCCATTCGTCACAAATCAGTTACAGTTAGACCTCATTAATGTTTTTCTACTCAAGAGTTCACAATTCAAGGCACAGATGGATATCTATGAACCTATATTTGTCTGTCTATTAGTGTCAATACAACACCCAATCAGTATGTATGCACTGATCCGGTCCTCAATCCTGTGTTCACTCCATTGTGTATTCACTTTAACTTTATTTTGGGTTTTGGAGGAAAGAGATTCTGTTCTCGACATTCAAAGTAATCAAAAGTAATGATCATATTTGAGCCGTAAATTCGATCGATATCTATATGTTTACCGACTCATACCGTTTAGCGATTCAACAAAATTATTGCATTCAAAGCGGTAGTGCTTTCTCTCAAACTTAATCACTTCTGATTAGTTTCTTATCCAATATCTCTCAACAGATAACCAGATTTTCGTTGTTTATTGAATATTAACTATAGTCAGACCAGTTTATCGATCCAACCATACCTTTGTTTCTGCGCCGATAAACCGGTCGGACTGTAGGCCAAAATGAAATGTCAACCGAAAACAATTTCATTTTCTCATTGCAACTCTGTTTTTGGCTTCTTTTGAAAAACGTCTTAAAAATGTTATTATTTTATCTTTATATCAATGTCTCGGAAAGGTTTCACTTTTTTCGTCGTCAAAATTGTAAATAAATGCCATATTTTCCACACAAATGTCAATAGCTCTACATTTTTAAGAACCGCTGAGAAAATTGAGTTTAAAAACTGATTATCGCTCCGAAAATTCGGGGAATTTCAGTGATTTCGCACAAATTGCTGTAATATTTAGTGAAATTTAGCGGAGTTTTAGTGGAGTTCATTGAAATTTCATCTCTTATTTGAAATATATTTTGTTTTCTCAGACATTAGTTTTTGTGTTCAGAAAACACGAAAATAAATGGTTATTAAAAGCGCTGAATCTACAAAATAATTACTTTAAAGTCGAGATACAGAATCTTAATCTTCTTTGTTCCTATTTTTGCTCGTTATTCTTGCTTTTTTTGAGTAAGATCAAAAAGACAGCTATTTGACAGCTTTTTCTGTTTCAACTCATGGATTTCCATTGCATTACATTTCTTTAAACCAATTCTTGGAGAATAAATGTATAAATGAGATGAAAATTCACTAAATTCATGACATTTATTCTTGTTCTTAGAGAACAACAGCTCAGAGAGAGAGAGAGAGAGAGAGAGAGAGAGAGAGAGAGAGATTCGTTCCCTCTATGTTCAGGTTTTGATAGATAAAGATATCTATTCTAATTACCAGTTTTTATATTTTTCTGCTCTTCTCTATCCATTTTTGCCTTATCTCAATTTAAAATTCAGTTCATGATATGTGAGAACAAATAAAGTCTCTTTTGTTGTGTTGTTATTCTTTTGCTCTACTTTTCTCACTGATAGAGATATAAAGCAATTTTTTAGTAGAAAATACTTTCATCACAACAAACAGTAATAGAATTTTATTATATATTCTTACAGTTCTTAGAAAATGAACATAAATTTCTTGTCTGGGATTATAATATTACAGAGAAGAGGTACACTCGAATGCAATTATAATTAACAACCTATACAATCAATTTTCCTTTATAATCAACAAATTCTAGTTTCCAAATCCACTTCAATAGACATTAATGTTGAAAATAGTCCCTTATAATCAACATTTGTTTCCTCTATAATCGCTGCTATGTTTAGACCACTCTAATAGTAAAACTGTAGTAAAACTACTCGGTTTTAATCAACAATAAATTTCACAAAACTGTTAAACAAGATTCAGAGAAAACTAACTCAAAATTCACTCAAATCTCTTGAAGAGTGGAAAATAACTGATTATTTGCAATAAATAGCAGTATTTGATGTAAAATCTAAATATAATGTAATTTAAATAATAAACCTTTTATTTGAGTATGTTTTCAATACAATGTCCTTTATAATTAACATTCCTCTATAATCAACAGATTCTCAAAACCAATCGTCTTGATTATAATGGCACTCCAGTGTATTGCAATACTTTTTCTGATCGTCTCTCTATGTTTGCAGTAATCAAATCAGATTCAAAGCATACAAATTATGTTTTATCCGTTGAGACTCTTATTCTGGATATCTTTAATCTTAGATTCAATCGTCAGATAAGTCTGAATCTCTACTATCAATGAGTATATCATTGGATGAAAATCTTGACTCTATTTGAGTGAAGAGTCTGGAAATCGCTTTAAAAATAGCTTAAGAGTCGAATGAATCCGTCACTGACTTCCACTGTATATCGAATTACATTTTGTTGAAAAGAAACAAATTATTTGTTAAGGTCTCAGATTTGCGATCACTTTGAAAACTAATTATTTAAAACTTTTGGTAATTTTATTAATTTACAAAACATTTTACTAAAAGTCATGAAAAGTCATAAACAGTATTAGCCTTCAAAACGGTTCCGACGAAAAAAATCTACGATATATTAGTGCGGAACTTATATTAAAGGCTCTATTAATAGAAATTTATTTTTTTTTCTCTAAGTATTTGTGATTAGAGATGGTATATATGCCGGCCATTCGGACTTTCTTCTTGAATTTGCGGGACTTATAAATGAGCCCTGAGCTCAACTGAACTCATTTATTCGATTGACAATCAATTTCTGTTGAAAATAATTGAAATCTCGAAGAAGAGAGAAAAAGAAGACGACATAACCTTTCGATTCATTGCATTAATTATCAAATATCTACTTATTATCTGATATTCTGCTCTAAATTAGTATCATTTCAATGCAATATTCGTTTCTTATATTTCCTGCAATTTATGTCTTTAAAGATATAAATGTCGACCAAATCTCTAAATCAATTCGTCAGAAGAGATCCTTTTCTTCGGTAAATGTTCCCAAAAATTCTCATTTCCTCTCAGAATTGAAGTTCAGAAACGACTCAATGTTTTTAATAAATAGAGTTCACGACTCATGACTTTAAGCGACAATTTTTTTAGATCTTTGTCGTTTGGCTTTAGTTTTAGGCCCCGAATCATACTATAAGTGCCTCGAAAAGTCAGTGCCACTCATAGATATGGGTTTATTTGACTTATTTCCATTTCCCTGTTCACATTTTGCTTGATATTTGGCGACAATATTTTTCTTCTAAAAGTCTTTTATCAGTTATTTTTATTCGTTACTATTTTGAGCCATATTTTCACTTTCTTTGGTATTTCCACTCCAAACCGCTTCCAAAACAATATCTTTTGTTTTATTCTTAATTTTTTGTCAATTCTGCATTTTTTTTTGTCTTTTCGCACACATACTCTAATCTAATTCATTCTGAGTTGAATTCAAAGAATTTCATCCATTCTTTTGGTGCAAAGAAATTAATTTAGAATAAGAATTGTAATAAAGATGTTGTGATTGTCTTCTAAAACTAACTTCCCTTTCAATAGGAATAGCGAACTATTATCGAAATATTTTGAATACCATTGAAAAAGCTTTTATCTGGACTTTAATGGTGTGGATCTGATTCATGTCATTTAGTCGTAAAACACATAATAATAAATAGAGTGAATCCACTAATTATTAGTACTCATTGTATTCATCCCTTAAAAACTATACGCCCTTTGATATAAACGGCTATTTATTCAATAGCTCTAATGTTCACAACATTTTCATGTGTTTCTATGAAGTATTGCCAATGATTATAACCAGCAAATTTTACATTGACAATAATTGTGTCTTTAGCAAGTATTGATTGATTGCCCGATAGATGAGAAGAACAACAAGAACTTTGACTACTTTACCGACTTTTTTGGCTGATTATACAGTTATCTGTTCATTAAAATCTTGAAACTAATTAAATATAACAAAGATCTGAGTCTTTTTCAAAACAACACTTTATTTTGAAGATCTGAACAAAGAGTTAATATTTTTTAATTTAAATCACAATTAACTCAAATGAATATCTAATAAAAGATTTGATTTGCTTTTCATTCAATTGTCTGAAAAGTGCTTTTGTGTTGAAAACTAATTTTGAATTTTTCCAAATTCTGATTCAAATTCTTGTTTTTATTTTCTAGTTTTCACTTTTGACTCGAACAGACATTTTTGAGCTGCGATTTTCAAAGAGCAATCTGTTATTGTGTAAAAGTCTGCAAATTGTAGTTATGATTATTTTGTACAAGTTTTTTGATTTTATTTCTCAACATTTTCATCCCTGAGTTGCTGTTGTGTGCTGTCGTTCCCCACCTTTTCGTTCATTTCTTTTTAAACAGAAATGTATTTTATGATTTTGATTTTGATTTTATTATAGTTTACTTGAAAATTCTCTTCACATTCTTTTCTTCGATGCATTTTAAGTCCATTCCTGAAGGCTTTTCACATTTGGTTCAGTCGTCACATCCAATCAGATGTATTGAATCGGTTGGCATTTGATGGCATTACTACACATTTGAAAACAAATTTTGTCACAAATTCTTACATATCGTATATAATATTCTTTTTTATCATAAGAAGTAATATTTCTTAATATAAATGCCATTAATAAATGGGAAGCAAAGCGTCATATATTTGTTACTTCTCTTTAAAGCCCACATTCAGTGCATTTTCATATTAAATAAGACTATTTCTCTTCAAATAAAACATGTTTTTCAGTAATACTTCTTCTCTTTCACGTCTTTATATTCCCTTTTTTTGGCCATAATTTCCGTTTATTTAAGTTTATTATTAATTTTCGTGATTTTAATGAACGAAAAGAAAGTCAATCCTCGCAGTCATTCGTAGTTATCATTGCAAATGTCACTTATGTCGAGACCAGCCCTTCATCTGGTGCTCGATTGAAACGCTCACTAATTGTATGGTTTAGTAAATATGAGATAAAAATATTTTAGTTTGGCTTTCATTATGTCTTTCCTCATACAATACTTTTGCTTAATCTCTATTCTTAAATGATTTATGTTATTATCAGGGATCGGAAAAAAATGAACAAGGGAACTAAAAATACACTATACTTTATGGATAAAATTCTAGATGAGTTAAAAAACAGACGATTT
>JAQFXL010001045.1:0-14309 GCA_034693445.1 Edwardzetes edwardsi | reverse complement strand
ATTCATACGAGTTTTCAATCAAAAAACTAATGATTTCGCTACCTTAGCACGGTCAAAATACCACGGCCGTTAAATTTCACTGGGCAGGGAAAACTTTGAATACAAAGATAAAATTTTGATAAACAGCTCTCATAAAAATTCATTTACAATCCTATCCTTATTTCATTAATATCACGAAAAATACCAAAAAAAACACTATTCTACTAATAAAATAATTTTCAAATTTATATAATAAAAGCAAAAATAGCTAAAATAATTTAATTCAAAGTTATTACACAGACATTTACTTCTAAAACTTTAATAAAAGTTAAATTTAATAGCTTTAAAAAAGATCACCCTTCTTTATCTAAAGAAACAGAACTAACATAACGGACAGCATTTCACTTCTTTAGATAAATTTAACTATTTACAACAAAAGAAATTTATCTAAAGATCTTAGATATTCTATAATAAAAAGTTATAAAAATTCCATTTTTCCTTATACAAAAGGTAAAAAAAACTCACAAAACAAAATTTCATAGTTAAAAGAAACTTGTAATGCATGTTATAGCTGATATCAGACCCACAAAAAAAAGAATAAGGTTAAAAAATCTTTACCGTAATTAAAGAAAAACACGAACCCTAACAAGAGGACCCTTCCGGCTCCTCTACTTTGTTACGACTTGTCTATCGAAAGAATGACGGGCGATATGTACTTTTTTAATTGACTAATCAAATTAAAATTTTAATTAAAATTTTACTAACAAATCCAGTTTACAAAATTTTTAAAAAGACTTAAAATTAACGTAATCCATAATATCTTGTCTATCACTCTGCACCATGACCAGAATATAAAACCGCTAATTTAAAATTTCACCAAAAATTTTGCAACAACGATATACAAAATATTAAGACAAGAAAAATTAATCGTGGGGTATCGATTAAATTACAGATTCCTCTGAATGTTTTAAAAACCGCCAAGTTTCTAAGGTTTAACACATTATGGGCTATTACCTAAGAATAAACATAAAGTAACAGGGTATCTAATCCATGGTTCCAAAAACATTTACATTTACTAAGCGCAAAACAAAAACATAAGCTAATTTCACCAACCAATAAATTGTAAAATATAAAACTTGCAAAATAAAAAAATATAAAATAAAACCGTATGACCGCGAATGCTGGCACAGCTTTTCATCAAAAACATCTATAGCTTATACTGTTATAAATTCAATTATTAAAATGGTAAAACTTCTTATAAAAACTTAACTAAAAATATACAAAAGATAAAATTAAACAATTTAAAAAAAAAGCTTTTCCACTAACAAAGGAACGTTCTTAAAGAACTTTTTTTTAGCAAGTTTTATCAGTTTCGACCTGATATATTAAAAAGCTAATATGAGTTTAAGTTAACCAAACTAAGTGTCTTTTAAATACTCAATGCTTTATGCAACCCATATTATATATTAAAAATTCCATTTTTTTTTTAAATTACAAAAATGGGATTTTTATTTTGAGTAAACACAAACCCTGTATTTCACATTGAGGTCCCCGAACTTTTTTTTATATCATATAACGTATGGGGTAAATTTTTTTGTCTTTTAAACATATTGTAATTTCACTAATAAAATATATTTATTATTAAACTAAATTTAAAAAATAAAAAAAATTTATTTTATAGTGAAATTATGTAATAATATTTAACATGAAAACCAACCGGTTTTGGAGATTCATGTTAAATATCGTTTATCAATATGATTATTTTTTCTAGCAATCTTTCTTAGTATCATGTTTATCTTATAAACATTACTATATGTGTAATGTAAAGCATAGATTTTCCTTTTTTTAAATTTTTTCATGATTTCCTAGTATAAATTGGTATACTCTGATACCCAATCTTCGGCTAATACGCAACTTCGTTGATCTCAAAATGTTAATAGAACGTTCTTAAAGTTAAATACATACATTCAAGAGAAGAACCGGGGATCTGAATGTATGTAATATACGCGATGACTATATTCAACAAATCACAAAGATATTGGAACTTTATATTTTATTTTTGGAGCATGAGCAGGATTGCTGGGATCAGCTTTAAGAGGATTAATCCGATTAGAACTTGGACAACCTGGATCATTCATGGAAAATGATCAAATCTACAATACTATTGTAACAGCTCATGCCTTTGTCATGATTTTTTTCATAGTCATGCCCGTAATAATTGGGGGCTTTGGAAATTGATTGGTTCCATTAATGATTGGTGCCCAAGACATGGCCTTTCCGCGAATAAATAACATAAGATTTTGATTACTGCCCCCATCTTTAGCACTTCTTTCTTCATCAGCATTTGCCGGAATAGGGGCAGGCACAGGGTGGACGGTTTATCCCCCTCTGTCAAGAAATTTGTTTCATTCAGGAATTTCAGTAGATTTGGCAATCTTCAGTCTTCATCTGGCAGGGGCTTCCTCCATCCTAGGAGCTATTAACTTTATCACAACAATTTTAAATATGCGCTCCTCTTCTATAACTTTAGATTCAATTCCATTGTTTGTATGATCGGTCTTAATTACGGCTGTGCTATTACTTTTATCTTTACCTGTGTTAGCAGGAGCTATCACCATACTTCTAACAGATCGTAATTTTAACACTACTTTCTTTGACCCTTCTGGGGGAGGGGACCCCATCTTATACCAACATCTCTTCTGATTCTTTGGGCATCCAGAAGTATACATTTTAATTCTCCCAGGGTTTGGTATAATCTCCCACACTATTAGTTTTTATTCAGGAAAAAAAGAACCATTTGGAACCTTAGGTATAATTTATGCAATGGTATCTATTGGGTTTTTAGGGTTTATCGTATGGGCACACCATATGTTTACAGTAGGGATAGATGTAGACACTCGAGCCTACTTTACAGCAGCTACCATAATTATTGCTATTCCAACAGGGGTAAAAGTATTTAGGTGACTAGCTACTATAAATGGATCTTATATCTCTATAGACGCCTCTATGTGCTGATCAATTGGTTTTGTGTTTTTATTCACGGTAGGAGGTTTAACAGGAGTGATTCTTGCTAATTCATCAATCGACATTATTTTACATGACACATACTATGTAGTAGCACATTTTCACTATGTATTGTCTATGGGGGCCGTATTCGCAGTTATGGCTGGAGCTACCCACTGACTTCCCCTGTTATTTAACATTAACTTAAACCCCAAAATATTAAAAATTCAATTTTTTTCCATATTTGTAGGAGTAAATTTAACGTTCTTTCCTCAGCATTTTCTAGGACTCAACGGGATACCTCGCCGGTACTCTGATTATCCGGATGCTTTTACTACATGAAATATTGTATCCTCTTTAGGATCTTTAATTTCTTTTATTTCTGTAATTATATTTATGTGAATTATTTGAGAAGGGCTAAGCTCTACTCGAAGTGTAATTAGTACATCCCCCACCTCATCTTCCATTGAATGGATAAACCCGACTCCTGTTAGAGAACACACTTACAACCAAAGAGTTTTATTAAGTACACATTAATTATGCCAATATGAATAGCTTTATCTTTCCAAGACAGAATCTCTCCTTCTATAGAACACATCTTGTTTTTTCATGATCACGCCATAATCATTCTAATCTTAATCACAATTCTAACTTTATACCTAGTGATATTCTTAATTAAAAGAAAAAAGTTTAATAAATTTATTATAGAAGGACAAGAAATCGAAACTATTTGGACCATCCTTCCTGCCATTCTACTAATTTTTATTGCTTTACCCTCTTTAAAGACCCTTTATCTTATAGAAGATACAAAAACTCCTAGCATAACTATCAAAGTAAGAGGGCACCAATGATACTGATCTTACGAGTACTCTTCGTTAAATGGAGTTGAAACAGAAAACTTTATAGAAAGTTCTAGTTTACTACGTCTTATAAAAACAAGAGAAATTCTTTATTTGCCAGTAAACACTTTAATTCGAACCTTAGTAACTTCAGCTGATGTAATTCATTCTTGGACAATTCCTTCTTTGGGGACAAAAGTAGATGCTTTACCAGGACGCCTAAACCAAATTTTTTTATTTTCAAAACGTGTTGGGCTTTTCACTGGGCAATGCTCAGAAATCTGTGGGACTAACCATTCATTTATGCCAATTATAACCTTAATTACAACTCCTAAGGAATTTATCAAAAAAATTAAGTCTCTATAAAACTTCAGTTTAAGAAAACGTAATTATGTCAATATTAAAAGCAAAGTTTTAATGCCACAGATAAGCCCTTTAATATGAGTTCCCATTTTTTTTACTCTTATTTTTTTCTTTTCTTCAGTATTCCCTTCTCTTCCGTTTCTAAAAAAGCACGCACCAAACAAAAGTTTACTCATCAAAAAAGAAAACTCTATAAAATGATAATAAACCTTTTTTCTGTTTTTGATCCTAGATCTTACGTACTATCTTTATCTTGAACTATCCTTTTAATTTGTTTAACAACGATCCCTCTATCTTTCTTGATAATTTCTTCGACACAAAAAAAACTGTTAAAAAAAGTAATTTTAACCTTCAAAAAAGAAGTTAGATTTACCTTAAATAAAAAAGAAAAAGGAAGAGAGATAATAATCATAACAGCGTTCTTAATGATTTTAACAATAAACTTCTTAGCTCTATACCCGCAAATCTTTTCTCCCACGTCTCACTTAACTGTAAATCTACCCTTGTCTCTTTTATTTTGGGCATCTTTAATGCTATTTGGATGAATAAAAAATACTAACCACATACTTTCTCATCTTGTACCCCAAGGCACTCCCACTGCTTTAATAATATTCATAGTTATAATTGAATTAGTTAGAAATATTATTCGTCCTATTACGTTATGTGTACGACTAACCGCTAATTTAATTGCAGGACACCTCTTAATATCGTTGCTTGGAAATGCTTTAATAAGTTTAAATTCATTAACAAAGATTTTTTCTCTAATCGCACCAATTACTCTTACAATTCTTGAAACAGCAGTAGCTATAATTCAAGCTTATGTATTCATAACCCTAATCACTTTGTACACAACAGAAATCAAATAATTATAAACAAAATAAACCCTTTTCATTTAGTAGACCAAAGCCCTTGGCCTTTATTAGCCTCTAACGGAGCCCTAAGTCTTGTACTATCAGGATTAGCTATAATAAACAAGATTAACATAAAAATTTCTTTAATTTCTCTAAGGTTAGTTATTCTAGTGGCATTCTCATGATGACGAGATGTACACCGAGAAGGAACTACACAAGGCAACCACTCAGAATTAGTAATCAATGGACTAAAAACTGGAATAGTTTTGTTTATCACTTCAGAAGTGCTTTTTTTTGCCTCTTTCTTCTGAGCTTTTTTTCACAGAAGAATTTCACCCACGATCGAACTAGGACAAGCTTGACCTCCGGCCGTAATTTCTTCTTTTAACCCCATAAGAATCCCCCTGTTAAATACGATTCTACTTCTGTCTTCAGGGGTAACTGTTACATGATCTCATCATGAAATATTGAACAAAAATTTTAATAAATCCAAGTTTGCCCTAAAAATAACTGTTCTGTTGGGGGTTATCTTTTCAACTTTGCAAGCCTTTGAATACTTAGAAGCCCCTTTCTGCATAGCAGACTCAACCTTCGGAGCTACATTTTTTATAGCTACAGGGTTTCACGGATTACACGTGATCATTGGTTCTATTTTTTTACTAGTGTCACTAACCCGATTCAACTCACTAATTAATTCTTCAAACCACATGGTTGGATTCGAATGCGCAGCTTGATACTGACATTTTGTAGACGTAGTATGACTATTCCTATACTCTATACTTTACTGATGGGGAGCCTATTCTTTTAGTATAAAGTACATCTTATTTCCAATAAGAAAGTCTTAAAGAAAATGAAAATTTCTTTTACATGAAGAACAGTAATGCTACTTTTAATTATTATTATAGTAGCAGTACAAATAGCCCAAAAAAAGATAAATAAAGAAACAGAAAAATGATCACAATTTGAGTGTGGGTTTAATGCTATAACGCCTACCCATATCCCCTTCTCTTTCCAATTCTTCTTAATCGCCTTATTATTCTTAGTATTTGATGTTGAAATCGCTTTAGTACTTTCCTTTCCGATAGAACCCAGAACCACCAAAAACATTTTACTAATATTTTCTTTTCTTACAATTTTAGCTTTAGGGTTAATCTACGAATGACAAAAAGGTAAAATCAGTTGATCTAAATGGATGGGATAGGATTTCTTTGCAAGAAAACCAAGTTAATTACCCCAACCTTTATCATAGCATATAGACAATGCAGTAAGCTTAAGACTTTCAGAATCTTGTTAAAACTTTAAATTTAAAAGTAGTATTAAAAATGCATTAAGTTTAGAACTTAAAGAAAATAATTTTAGAGTGACCTAAAGGCCGCTAACCTTTTATAAGCTTTGCTACACTCTCGAGAGAGATAAAACTTTTATAGTTTAAAAAAAATTTAACCTTTTCAAAGTTAAGATAAATATAAGTACTTTAAAATCTTCAGCTCCTTCAAAGCCAACGTTAAACTTAACTTAAAAAGTTTATAGAAAGTAAGATACCCTCAAAAGCAAAACAAAAAACAAAGAAGCTGCCCTAAATTTATAGAAGACCCTAAAAAAATTATTAAGGCGATATAAAGTTAAATAAGCACCCTGCCCACCTGAAACTTCTATCCAAGACCCCTCATATTTAGAAAAAGGCATACTGTTAAACAAAAACGATACCCCACTAGAAGTTTTTCAACGAAGAAACAAAATCATTCTCAAAGAAAATAAAAAACTATAAAAAAAACGCAAAACAAAAAAACTTAAAACACCTCCCACGAAAACAAAAATTCCGGTGAATAAATCAAAATAAGTAAAATAAAATGATAAACTTGATAAAAACATCCAGTAAATCATTCCCCCCACAATTCAACATTTCAAAAATAAAAAAGAAACTGGATAAAAAAATCTAATTTTTTCAATAATCAGCCCGTAAGAAAGAAATCTGTAACCAATACCATAAGCTCTATAGATCAAACGAGTGCTATAAACAACTGTAAAAAAACATCCCAACAAGAACATACCATAAAACAACTTCCCTTCTGAATAGGAACAAGAAGAGATAATGAAATCTTTGGCGTAAAACCCAATGAAAAAAGGAAATCCCGCTAAACAAAGGCATCTAACTATAAAATAAATAAATGAACTGTAGTTTATACAGAATGCCCCGTAAAATCGGGAATCCTGAGTGCCAGATATTTGTCCCATCAAAGAACCCGTGCTCAGAAACAGCATTCTCTTAAAAAATGCATGCACAACTATATGAATAAAAGAAAGCACTCAAGCACCTGAAGACAAAATAAACATCATTATACCTAACTGTCTTAAAGTAGACATAGCCACAATCTTTTTTAAATCTCTTTCTAAAGTAGCACACACTCCAGCCAGAACCATAGTAAAAACAAAAAAAAACTTCATGTAATTCATGTAAAAAAAACAAAAAACATAATTATAACGAATAAGTACATAAACACCCGCTGTTACTAAAGTAGAAGAGTGTACCAAAGAAGAAACAGGGGTAGGAGCTGCTATAGCAGCTGGGAGCCAAGCTGAAAAAGGTACCTGGGCTCTTTTAGTAATAGCCCCAAAAAAAATAAAAACCAAAAATAACAAACCTGCCCAACCAGAAAAAATCTCCCAGGAAAAAGTCCCTCTTACAAAAAAGAAAAAAAAAGATAACAAAAAGAACACGTCCCCAACACGATTACTAAAAACAGTAATTAAACCAGAATCCAAGCTAAAAGAATTAGAATAAAAAATGACCAAACAAAAAGAAACTAACCCTAAACCATCTCAACCAACTATAGTAAGAATAAAGTTCCCAGAAAAAACTAAAATAAATATTGAGATTACAAAAAGGAACACCAACCAGCTAAACCGTCGTATATCTACAGTACCCTCCATATAAAACATTCTATAAAAAAACACAACACCAGAAATAAAAGAAACACAACTAAAAAATCCTAAAGACAAGAAGTCAAAAACCATTAAAAAAGAAAAGTCCAATCCAAACAAATCGAAAAGATGATAATCCAACATGAAACCTCCCACATAAAAAGAAAACAAAAAATAGTATAAAAGAATTGAATAAAAAATAAAAAAACTAAAACTAAACAAATACCTTATAAGCTGTCTAACCTAAAGAACCACAATCAATTATTCTAATAAAACTTTTCAACTAAAAACAAAAAGTGCTTAAATAAAAAGGGATAAATAATAGAGGAAAAAAATGCCCATAAATATTCAAAAATTCACGCGTTCTTACCAAAAAGCCGCCTCTCCTTAACAAAACTCCGCCATGCCCCACTATGACGTAAAAGAAAATTCCATAAATACCTGCTAAGAATAAAAAAGAAGCTCTAAAAAAAACAACAAAAAAATTAAAAGAAGAAATACCCACTAAAATTGAAATCTCAGAAAAAAAAGAAAAAGAAGGGGGGACTCCTATGTTCAAAACAGAGAATAAAAACCAAGACAATAACATCAGAGGCATAAGAGCCCCAACCCCCTTTAACAAAAACGAACTACGAGTATGAAAACGCTCATAAAATACATAAAGCAAATAAAATATGCAAGAAGAACAAAACCCATGAGCAATTAGTATATACACACCCCCAGCCACACCATACACAGAATAACTATAAATTCCTCTTAACCCAAATCCTATGTGACAGATAGAAGAATAAGCTACAAAAGATTTCAAATCAACCTGACGTAAGCATAAAAAACATCTAATCGTTCCTCCCACCAAACCAATAGACAAAAAATAACCACTAAAGTTAAATAAAGAAAAAGAACTAAAAAAAGAAAAACGTAAAAATCCATACCCTCCTAGTTTAAGCAAAACTCCTGCTAAAACTATGGAACCTGAAATAGGAGCCTCCACATGAGCCTTAGGTAACCAAAGATGTACCCCATACACAGGAAGCTTTACTAAAAAAACCAAAAACAAAAAAAGCCATCAATAAGAAGAAAACTCATAAAAAAACATAAACTTCAGGGAAAAAATATTTTCCTCAAAAGAAACCATAAAAACTAGAAAAGGAAAAGAGACTACGATAGTGTAAAAAACTATATAAAAAGAAGCTTGGACACGTTCAGGGCTGTACCCCCAAGACAAAACGAAAATATATATTAGTATAAAAATAGCCTCAAAACACATATAAAAAATAAAGACACTAAAAGTTGTGAAACTTACAAAAAGAAAGAAAAAGATAAAAAACATTAAAGAAAAGAAAGTGCTAAAATAATTGCGTCCCCATATCTCAATCAATCTGGAAAACAAACAAAAAATAAAAACCAAAACTGTAAGATAAACCAAAAAAAAAGATAAGCCATCACAAAAAAGAACGCCCCTGAATCCAAAAAAAGCACCCTCCAAGAACATAAAAACCATAAAGAATACTAAAAATACCAAAAAAGTTACTACATCAAAAAAACCAAAAAATGTACCAAATAAAAACAAAAATACACACTTCATTTAAAACATAAAACGAAAATACCAAAAATCACGGCCAAAAAAACGAGCCAAAGAAACTAAAAGAGAAATTCTAAAGCCTCCTATGCAAACTATTACCAAAAGAAATACAAAAAGTCCAACCAAACCAAAAACAGTTAAAAACTCCCAACAAAGAAAAAGAAAAATTCTCAATAGCAAAACCTCTAAAACCAAAAGAATATACAAGTAATGAACATTATATAAAATGATAAAGTAAAAGCAAAAAATAAACAAGAAATATAAAAAAAGAATTCCTAAAAGTTCAAAAGAACAATGATTTTGTAAATCAAAGGTAAGCTGGAAATTACTTCAGCCATATTAATCTTCTCCACAAAAACAATTAAAAACACAAACCCCACTATGTTAGCTATTTCCATTTTACTACTATCTTTGATAAGAACAGTTATAATCTTCAAGACCACATTCTCCAGGTGGATCTCATTTGTTACTATCCTTACCTTCTCTTCAGGAATAATGACTTTGTTTATATACACAGCGTCAATGACCTCCAACGAAAAAAGGAAAACAAGAAAAGGTAATTTATGATTAGCTATTCTATTATTATGCGTGTTTGCAACCTCCCAAAAAGAGATTTCAAACCCGAAACAAACAATAAAGACATTTTCTAACAAAAAAACTATCGTAATTATAGCTGTAATTTTAATCATTACAATAGTGTCAATTGCAACTCACGGACACCACCCTAACCAAACTATCTCTAACTCATTTTAATGAAAAACCAAGAAACAAAAAATAATCCCGTACTTAAAATTGTAAAATCCTCTCTTTTAGACCTTCCTTCTCCATCTTCTATCTCATTCTTATGAAATATAGGATTCCTACTAGGAATAACTTTAATATTACAAATCATAACCGGACTTATCCTCTCTATAATATACACTGCTCAAACCGACACAGCTTTCAAAGTAATAGTGATAATTATGCGAGATATTAACACCGGGTGAATTACTCGAATCATTCATATAAATGGGGCTTCATTATTCTTCATTCTTATGTATATCCATACCGCCCGAGGTATATATTTTTCCTCTCCATCAAATAAACCAAAAGTATGGCTATCAGGAGTGGTGCTGATATTAATAACGATGGCAACAGCTTTTTTAGGATATGTACTACCTTGAGGACAAATATCATTTTGAGGAGCTACCGTAATCACCGGAGTGCTTTCTGCCATCCCCATCGTAGGGGGGGACCTAGTTACATGAATTTGAGGGGGGCCCTCCGTGTCCCAACCTACCCTAAATCGGTTTTTTTCTTTACACTTCTTACTACCTATGGTTATTATAGCTTTAGTAATCCTTCATCTAATTTTACTACACGAAAAAGGATCTTCAAACCCATCAAACTCCCAAACAAATATAGATAAAATCAAATTCAACCCTATATTTTCTATTAAAGACTCAATTCCCTTAGGAATCCTAATAATTGCAATAATTACATTAGCTTCTAATAGTCCAAATGCTTTAGGAGACGTAGAAAACTTTAACCCTGCTAATCCCCTAGTTGCTCCTCTCCACATTCAACCAGAATGATATTTTTTATTCGCGTATGTTATTCTACGATCAGTACCTTCAAAACTAGGTGGAGTAGTAGCATTAGTTATATCAATTTTGATCATTTCAATTTTAGTAACAAAAAAAGGACCCTCAACTAAATTCAAAAATACTAAAAAATTCAAATTTTGAATACTAATTTCCGTAATTATAGTACTCACCTGAATCGGAGCAAAAACAGTAGAAAGACCTTTCGAAGGAATTGGTCAAGTATACACAGTAGCTTACTTCTTATTGGTATCTCTCCTATAGTTTTCTCAAAAAGGCTTTGAAAGCCTAACAAAGAAACTTTTCTAGAAAACTAAAAAAAGAATGACGTAGATAATAAAAGAAAAAATAAGGAGAAAGGAAGCATAATTTTTCAGGCGCTACCCATTAAAAAATCATAACGGTAACGTGGAAAACAACAACGAACTCACACAAAAAAAAAACACAAGAACATAATCTTAAAAAAAAATAGCCCTCTCCCCAAGAAAACCCTTACCGATAAAAAGCATATGTAAATGATTATACCGTACTCACAAATGAAAATTAAAGAAAAAACGCCTCCCCCATACTCAATGTTAAATCCAGAAACCAGTTCAGATTCTCCTTCGGAAAAATCAAAAGGAGTACGATTAGTCTCAGCCAAAATGATAAAAAGTCAACCAACAAACATAAAAAAAGACAAAAAAGAAAACCAAAGCCCCCTCTGAAAAAAAAAGTAATCAGACAAGTCATAACAAGAAACTAAATAAACTAGCACCAACACAAAAAAGAACATTGACACTTCATAGGATACTGTTTGAGAAACAGCTCGATACCCACCCAGTAAAGAGTACTTGCTATTAGAACCTCATCCACAAAAAAGCAAAAAATAAACCCCTAACCTTAAAAAACAAAAAATGTAAATAAGAGAATAAAACCTGCCAAACACCCCAAAAAACCTCCCATACACTCCCCACAAAACAAACATGAGAAAAAGACCCACAAAAGGGCCAAAAACAAAAAGATAAATAGAAAATTTATACCCCTTAAAAGACTCCTTACTAAAAAGCTTAACTGCGTCAGCAATAGGCTGAAAAACCCCAAACCAAAAAATTTTGGAAGGTCCCTTACGAAAATGGATATACCCAAGAACTTTACGCTCAACTAAAGTAAAAAAAGCGACACCTAACAAAACTCCAACTAACATTAAAAGAAAGTCCAAAAAATACATTTTCCAACCAGGAGTCTCACTAAACTGGTTGGAAAATAAATAAATAAAAATATAAATAAGAAGAATACTTTTAAAAAGTATTAAAACACAAAATAATAAATACGTTTTAAAAACAAGAAAAGCTAAAAAGCTTAGGTATTCATAATTCCTAGAAGTTCTTTGTTTAAAAAATCTTAAGTTATACAAACTACATGTCTTCAAAACATGAAAAGATTTCAGATTTTAATTCTATAAAAATCAAATTTGCAATTTGAATAACTGAAGAATTACAAACCTTCCCCTCATAAGAACAGTTCTAGTAGTTTCGGTTGTTTCTTGTTTTTTTATAAATTCATGAGTTTCAATTTGAATTTTGTTAGAGATAAATACACTAGCATTTTGCACAATTATAAAAAGATACTCCCTGCCCCAAAAAACAAGAACCGAAATAAGAATAAAATACTTTGTAGTACAATCAATTTCTTCTGCTCTTCTGATCTTTACCTCCATTTCATTAAAACTTAACAACAAAGCACTATTCATTCTTTTAATAATAAGAACGGTCTCACTTATAATTAAGATAGCCGCTTCCCCTTTTCAGCAATGATTCGTAGACGTAACAAAAAAGTCATCCTGAAAGAGAGCTACTGTCCTTATAACATGACAAAAGCTAGCCCCCGTATATTTAGTTATCTTTCAAATAAAGTTCTACGTGTTAGGATTCCTTTCTTTATCCGCAGTTACTGGTTCTCTTTCCCAATTAAACAAAAAAAATGTGATAGAAGTAATAGCACTCTCATCAGTATTCAACTTAAGTTGAATACTGATGAGAGTGCTATTAAGCACCAAAATTTTAATCATCTTTTCTATAATTTATTGAGGCTCCGTTGTACTGATAATAAAAACTATTCACCTAATAAAACTCGAATCTATAAACAAGGAAAGGAATCCTCTCTGCCCCAAATGAACAGGTCTGATAGTAATTCTCAACCTAGCTGGTATTCCTCCTATAGCAGGATTTATAGCAAAATGGATAGTCTTTACAGAAGGAACAAGAATCAATATAACTTATGTAATCACAATTCTTCTAGTAACTAGAAGAATTAACTTATATATTTATATGCGAGTGATAAACTATTCTATAATAAAAAACGCTATAGATAAACAAAAAACCAAAAAAACAACATCTAAATCTTTCCAAAGTTTCGTGCTAATAATAAATGTGTTTCCACTAGCCATAGTGTCTTTATAATAGGAGATGCCTGAAAAAGGGCTATTTTGATAGAATAGAACACTTAAATCCTATGCTTATGAAAAATCCTGTATCACCAAAAAATACTGTGCCCAACACCCACTCATAACGACAAAAAAAAATAAAAGGTTACAACTTTTTATAATTCACCCAAAAGGAAAAAACCTATAATTCCCAAAACTATAATCACTATGACTGTCCTAATAATTTTCTCAAAACTGTACAAAACAAAGATAATCATAAATTTGGGGTCCTTTCGTACTACAAAATTAAAAAGATAAAGCTAGATAAAAACCAGTCTGGCTCACGCCGACTTGAACTCAGATCATGTAAGCTTTTAAAGGACGAACAGTCCAACCACTAAAGCCTCTGCCCCAAAAGGTAAGCTTAATCCAACATCGAGGTCGCAATCCCCCTTTTCAATAAGAACTCATAAAAAAAATTACGCTGTTATCCCCAAAGTATTTTAGCAATCTTTCATTAAAAAAGTTCTTTTAAATAATTAAATTAACAAAATAATTAAGCTTAAATATTGCCCCAACCAAACCAAAAAACAATAAACATAAATTCTAGTAAAAATTTTGGGGTCTTCTCGTCTTAGCTAACAAATCGTTATTTTCAACGAAAATATAATTTTAAAAGTAACCAAAATTTCTATGAGAATCTCCCATTCATACGAGTTTTCAATCAAAAAACTAATGATTTCGCTACCTTAGCACGGTCAAAATACCACGGCCGTTAAATTT
>JAQFXL010001044.1:0-14313 GCA_034693445.1 Edwardzetes edwardsi | reverse complement strand
GATAAATGAGTGGCAAAATCACAAACTAAAAAGAATGTGAAAACGCGAAACATTGAGTCTTCGAAGACATTTAAACCCGAATCCAAAATTTAGGCCTCGAATGACAATATATATGTTTTTATAATGATTTTATATTTATTTGACTCAATTAACAAATTAAAACGAAGAAAATTTTATAGTTATTTGTTTGTGAACGTCATAACTGACTTCGTGATCGACTTCATACAAATAACTCGTTATATCGTTAATATCACGAATAGTAAGAACATTAGGGAAACAATATTTTCAATCATTTTGATTATATTGTGTGTTGTGATGGAAGTCCTCCAAACACTCCAACTATCGCTGTGTGCAGTCGTTACGGACTATTAAATTGTAGTTCCGGTCAGTCCATAGAATGGCTGTTTAGGAAATATGAAAGCGTTGGCCAAACATTCAAAGACCTAATAAAGTGCGTCAGATATGGCGCCGGATATTAAATAATACATAATTTTTACGCTAATTATTCTATTAATTCGATTTTCAAATACTTTTTAATATTAACTCAAAAATTTAAATATTTTTTTCAAAATTCAGATAATAAGGTCCGCAACGAAAAGTTAAACTAATATTAGGTTTTAAAAACTGAATTCCTCTGCAACTACTGGTGACAATCAATTGATATTCTGGTGTTTGTTAGCTTAACTTATGCCCAAAAATGCATTGATGTTTGGACAGTATTTGAAGACCAGTTCTCTTTGAGAGCGTTTAAGTGAAAAAAAACTACTGTTTTAATCGTAACGAAAAATTAAACTTGGTTTCAAATAACTCCAAAATGTGGGGGGGGGGGGAGTTTGTGCATCTGTGACATTTTGTTGGGGTCAGGGCACTTAAATTTAGTAATCTACCCTTATACAAAAACATACACTTAGCCCCTGTCGCGAGAATACTTAGATCAATTGAATTCGTATTTTTTCAAAACAACTTAACGAATGGATAGTCATTTGGCCAAAAATTTTATTCAATTTGTTATTAAACCCCCTAAACTAAGCTAAGTTAAGCTAACAAACATCAGAATATCAATTATTACCAGTAATTGCAAAGAAATTCAGTTTTTGAAACATAATTTAACTTTTCGTTACGGGACTCATAACAAAAAACATAAATTCGTTTGAAATCTAAACAATTAATGAATTTAATCTTTTTTGGGGTCAAATCATTGAACGAAACAATATTTGGATCAAAAGGAGAGAAAAATTTTCGAATTTTTGCCAATTTTTGATTAAATTGACTTCGATTTGTTTGAGGGCACGAATCAGATATACATCGGTTATCCCAATAAATGAATTTCACGACCCATTTGAACTGGTTATCATTGAGTCCATCATAACTTCACTTATACACTCGAATGCCATTGTAATCAACACCCCTTTATAATCAACAGATTTTTAAAACTAATTGTCGTTATAATTATTAGTTATTCGAATTTTTAAAGATTTAAAGAAATGATTGAAAACAAACTGTACTTTCATTTAATTAGTTCTTTAATTATATTTTAAACTTTTCTCAATATTTATGATTAAAATCGTATAAAAAATGATTTTAAAATTATTTGTGAAAAAAATAAAATTATTAAAAATAATGATTCAATCGATAACTGATTCAAAGTATAAATGCTTTAAATCAGACAATTTGTAGCTTTGATTGCAATTAAAACATTTCGATGAAAGCATTTGCCGCCACTTTTTAAAACACTGATAACAAGCGACAAAATTACAGCATAGGGTTCGGTGAGGAGAGACTGCTTCTGATTTACAAATCACACAAAAGTGCTTTTTTTTGGTAAATACTTCAACATTTGGTCAACAATTGAATCAAATTATATTTATTGATGTTTTCGAACATTTATATGAAAAATATGGGAAAAGATTTGGTTATAAAAATGATTTCGATATCTATTGAAAACATTATTTATTTGACTCACAATTGTCTTCTCTTTTAACAATTTTGAACTCTTTATTATCCGTCAACTCTTCGGCAGTCAGTTTGATATCACAGAGTCTTAAGAAAGGATAATAATCTGATTTCGGAACGATTTTCGACAGCTCTGCAAATGACTGCAAATAAGTTTCAAAATGATATCGAAAGCAAAGCAAACCTCTGATAAAATAGTTTCGTTTTTGTTCCTCGAACTTCTCGAAAATTCCAACGAAAGACATCGCTAAGAGTCGAAGATTTTTGTATTTTCTATAAGTTTTGATTACTTGACACAATTGGTTGAATTTATTGCTTCCTTTGAACGACTCCTTCAGCTTTTAATATAACAATAATTAACTAAAAATATTCGAAAAATCAAAACAAACCTCTGCTCCACATTTGCGCCAAAACTCGAGGAGCTCTTCACTTGATTGCGACCGACTCGACATTTTTGCCATCGGTTCAGATTTGTTGACTTTTTCTTCATTTTTGGTGATGACCTCCACATCTTTGTGGTCATAAATGGTCTCATTGTCTTCACTGAAGTTGAGAGCTATTGGTTTGAATTCATGTACTCTATTCTTGTCTTCACTCCAATGAACTTTTTTCGCTGAATTTGATTCTGACGTCGGTTTGGTTTTAATAATTGATTGAAGTTTGGCATCGATTGAAGGGGTTATGCCTTTGAAAGGAACACAAAGTTTGGTTCTTTTAAGTGGACTTTCATTAGACTCAGTGTTTGAGAATTTTTTCGGAGAACTTTGTTTTGAGTTTTCTTTACATTTGATTGAATTCATAGCAGAAGACATCGAATCAAAAATACTCTTAGAATTGGGAACTATTGAAAGAGAATTTTCATTTGACTTAAATTCATTGAATATTGTCTTCTCATTAATGAATCCATTCTTTTGACAACTGTTCGAAGAATTTGATTGTAAGGAGATTTGAGCCGAAAATTTTTGATTTGAAAAACTATTTTCAGAATTGTTTTTCTTAACTGAAATAAAATTTTCAGTACTTCTGTTGGAAGTGTTGGCCGCAAAAAAACTCTGAATCTTATCAATACTTTGGTCTAAATTATTCAATCGATTCCTATAAATGAATTTCTCGACCCATTTGGACAGTCCGTCATTGAGGGACGCGAATCGGGAGTCCAGAAGTAGAATAACTCCGAAATCATTTTGATGTCTGACTACTCGTCCAATACTCTGATTGAGTGCGCGTTTCATTTGCAATGCATACCAGCCGTCAGCCGAGAGTTTGGTCTTCGCTTCGTTCAGGTATTGTTTTTTAAGCTTAACTCTGGGGTCAGCCACTGATGGAAATGGAAGTCCAGTCATAATAACACACCGACAGTAATCGTCCGGCAAATCGATGCCTTCGGACAGTTTTCCGCGACAGACACCGAAAAAGACGGCTCCGTTTGAGTTGTATTCGTCTATTTTGAGCTTATATTTAGTCATACAGTCATTGAATGTCTGTTTATTCCTGGGCTCCAGAAATACTTGTTTGACTCCATTTAGTTTCGACCAAATATTTTGATGGCTTTGTTTCCAGACTTCAATGCATTTATTGAGTGCAGTATAAGAAGAGAAGAAAACGAGCGCTCCTTTCGGCACAACTTTCATCAAATCAATAAGAGTCTGTCCCAGAGACCAATAGTAATGTAAATTATCCCTATTGTCATACTTTGAGGTCAGAACAGTGCCATCCCTGCCATTACTGATGTTAATGATAGCCAACTGATGGTCTTTAATAATGTGATTGTTTTGCAGTTTTATCGGGAAATTCAAATCCATTTCTATTTCAAATGAGTTGATTGGCGCCAGAGTTCCGCTCGTTATTATCATACTATGAATTCCCAAATCTAAGAGCGCTTTGGTACCAATGCTTGGACTCAAACACCTTAATTACAGGATAACATCAATAAATGCAAATACAGTCTGTAAATGAAAACACTCACCAAATGTAGAGCACCCACGAGTCGGGATCACTCCTTTTGTTCCAAAAGTTAGTCTTTTGGTCATCGTTTTCAGCTCCTCTTTGGCTGTAGAGCTTAAACTTCTTTATGAAATCAATTTTATATGAATCGAAGGCCTGAAGAGTTGTCATTTTGATTGGTAACAACTTCTCTATGAATTGCATCAAACTGTTGAACGCCACCGAAACCACTGTCGACTGACTTGCGTTAAGTGAAGAGCTATTCGTCAAAATCATACAAATCTTGTCCATTACGTCCAACCAATGATTAGAAGAGTTGAGTTCGAGTCCTATTTTGTCAATTATGTCGAATATGGTTTTGGTCTCGTGGAGTGCCTTTAATGCAGTGCTCTGTTTGATCATAGAATCGATGGTCATTTCCAGGTCACAAACCATTAATTTAAGTTTGGCTACGCTTTCAATCTTGAGTTCAGAGTACTCTTTGGCGTCGAGATTCATATAAGAGCCTTCTTTTATGTCTTTAAGCGTTTGAAGAATGGAATCGATGTGTTTAATACAAACGGCAAACGTTTCGGATCTGAGCTCTGATGAGACACTTTCTTCAAACATCTTCTCAATATTGTGTCCCTCATCGAAGACAATGATTGAGTTCTTCAAATCTAAAGAATTTGATTGACGTATCTGTGGGTCCAATACATAGTTATATGGCGTAAAGACTAGCGATGCCTTCGAACGAATATAACGGGAGGAATAGTATGGACAGCAGGTGTTCTTTCGGCCCAATTTGACCAAATCTTCGATATCGAACACTTGTGTAGAGTTGTAGTCTTCATTTCTGTCCACTTTTTTCTCATAGCCTCGATAATAAGTGCAAGAATTGGAGGCGATCTTATGGCGACACATCTGGTTCTTCGCTGAAATCGACTCTAATTTGTTTACGTCTGCATCCAAACAGAGCTGATCTCTTGAACCGATAACAACTGACTTATATGTCTTATAAGCTGTTCTTTTAAGTTCTGCACAGGCCTGCGATAACTGGGAGTGGGTTCGGGAACTATAGATCACTTGCGGTATATTATTGCCACCGAATTGCCAGCCATTCAAAGATTTTGAAGCAGAAGAGCCGTCACTTTCCGATTCATTTTTACCGCCTAATTGTTTAATACTATCGAGACTTTTAGAGTCAATCCATCCAAGAATTGAACACAGAATACATGCCGTTTTTCCGGTGCCGGTCGGGCTCTCCAACAAACCATTTGTTTTCTTATATTTAAAAAAGACATTTAATAAAAAGTCGAATCAATTGATGTCAGACCTGTTGAAGACATTTGATAACACACTTCATATAATCCAATTGAATATCATATGGTTTGTACGGAAACATCACTTTAATGCCGTCGATGTCCAACGATTCCATGGCTGCGGAAGTGTTTCGTAATGTAAAGTAAAACAAAGATTCAAAGACTTTATAATCTGATGAGAAAATTGGCGCCAATTAATGACTCAGTAAGACGTTTATCGCCATCTGTTGACAGCATTTAATAAATATTATAATTTGTATGAAAAGCCTTTCACTTGACTTTTAATTAAGAATTTAAAACTCCTTTAAATAATTGACTAATAATTTAATAAAAATCAATATTTATATCAATTATAATCCCGAATACAATTTCGATCGTTTTTTAAACTTTGATATGATTTCGATGTGATTTCTATCACTTTATTAGAAAATATATCGAAATACAATCAGCATTCTTATAAAATAGTGAGGTAAAGGGTTTGAACTTGGTACTAGATGACTATAGGGGTTCGATGAGCTCAATAAATTATGTCCGACGAAAAACCTCAGACCTTAAACCAAAGAAAATTACAGCACAATCTACTTAACCCTTGGTCTGTACCGTGAAAAACTTACGAGTTTGTTACTCGCGGCAGATTAATTTTTATTCAAGGTGCACTGTTTTATAAGTATGTTAAATGATGTAACAAACAATTAACTTAAATATTGAATTTCTTGATGAGTTTGATATCAAACTATTATGACTAATGTCTAAATTATTTTATGACTAAATCTAATTAAAGATATATTTAATTTGAAATTAAAATCAATAAATTATTTTATGAAATAAAATCCATTTTTGAGCTCTTATTCCGAACGAAAGAACTAACTATTTTGTATGTATTGAGTTGAATCATCTAAAATTTGATCAAGATAGATCGACCTTTCTATTTAGCTATTTCAAATATTTTACAAATTTTATCAAATATGAAGTTTGAATGGTTTTAATGGTACCCCTTCTCAATAATAACTGTCGACCAATTTTAATCTATACTAGATAAGATCTAAATTCTAGTATAAGTAATAGTAGAAGTGATTCGCATAAGTGGTAATGAGCAAGGTAATGAGAGCACCCTATTCTTTTTGACAACAATTTAATTGTTTAACACTTGAAGACAACCCCACTGTTAGTCAATACTTTAAAAGTAATTCCTTTCAATACAACAAAGATTTTTTTGACTTTTTATTGCAGTTATTGTCCGGTTCTCCCGCTAGAAGTTCACCTTTCAATTGGGCAAAAAAGAATTACAACATGCACAATATATTGCACAATATATTTCTATAGTGCTATGCATTACAACTTTTCTTTAAAAGGGAAAGAAAGAGTGTTTTTGTTCATTGACACCAATAGTCAAGCAAATGATAAAACGGTGAACTCTTCTTTTCCTGTAAGAATTCTTTGAAACTTGATAGTTTAAATAAAAATTCTGTAAATCACTCGAATGTTGAGTAAAATTCTTAGGAATTTCAATAAGATTTGCACAAAACTAGTCTTAGATTTTATGTTTAACTTAAACCAAATTCTTATAAATTTTGACTTCAATTTTGAAATTAAAGATAATTTAGTGTTCGATAAGTTGATGAAATAATAAGACAGGTCATATCAGTATAAAATACGAGAGTCTATCCTTTACCACATTTTACTATAAGAAATTGTGATAAATGGAAAGGTTATGCAAATATCCAACCAACCCAACCGACCCAACCAACCCTTCCCATTATTATTTGGATTTTGTCTATACTTTTGAAAGGATGATATTCTGAGTGCACTTCTATTTCTATTTTTTATATCAATTGAATACCTGAAAGTGATGTGCAGTATAACAATGTGATGTCAGCCCTACTGTTCCGTTCCTTTGAATTAAATGAAAAGAAATTGTAGTGAAATATGAATTGAAATGTTTGTGTAGAGTAGAGTAGAGTAGAGTGAAAAGCAATAAAATCCCTTTCATTTAATTTCACGGTTTCTGCAACTCATGTGTTTGTAGTGAACAAAGCGTAACATCATTTGTGAGCAAAGCCTCTGCTGTTGCTATGCGTATGAGCACAGACACAGAGCACAGGGTCTTCAGCAGAGACTGTGAGGCTGGGCTATAAAATACGCCGTCTTTTGGCTTTTGAATGAGAAAACTGGCTTTCCTTATGAACTATACATAACGTACGGTTGAGAACAGTTGGGAAGTCAATCAAAAGTGTGTGAGCTGTGATGTCCCCTCTGTGCCCCTCTTTGTGTATGTCTTGAATGTTAGGCAAAGATTTGAGTGCAAAGAGTGCTAAACATTGGGATTGGTTTGAGTCTAATGTCTGAATACTTGAATTCCTCCATTACTTCAATATATTTTGAAAAAGGTGTCACACGTTTGAGACTTGTGTTTAATGCAATTTATTAATTGTAATCACAGATCAACTCAATTGCATTCAAATGATTTGAATGACCGCTAATAACAATTAATAATCAGTGCATATATGGTGTGGAAGAGCTCTCACTGAAGACAATGTGCTCTCATATGACTGTCAATGCATTGGAAGGCTTGTGATTGACTTTTAAATGCATTTACAGCTGATTCACATTCAATACATTTGGGTTTGACTTTAAATACTGATTGCAATCCAATTGCCGTTAATTTATTTGTTTTATTGCCGATAATTACCGAAAGTTTTATTTACATTCAAACAAATCGATATATTTGACGAAAGCATATATTTATTTTTGCAAACATTTTTCATACAAATTAGTGTTTGTTTTGTGTGACCGCCAATACCGACCCATTACTGACCCAGTACTGATCCAGTACATCTCAAGCCAAATATTAATTATAATAGATTTTAATCAATACATTGATATTTTGATATTTTAATTGTTTAAACTTATATTTTGCCAATCAATCCATTATTGCAATTGATTTGAATTCTAATCGATATCTGTTTATAACTATTTATACCAACAAATAGACATAAAATTGAATTATTTTTTCATCCGAACAAAAGACATAATTATTGAGTAATTAGTAGTTATCGACAAAACATAAGACGAGCGACACTTCAAACGAGTAATCATTTATTTAGAAATGATTTTAATAATTGGACACTAAATCTGAACAATCGGTTCAAAATTGACTTCAAATGAAACAAAAAACTCAATTAAATGGCAATCAATTTGTTGATCGGTCTCTAAATGTGATGTAATTGTTATTAATGTAGTAATTTATAAATTGATAATTAGTTGTCTTAATGGACAGACATTTGGAGACGTTATCACAAGAAATAAGGCTTTGATTGTTTGACTCGAAAGCTATTGATATCGTAATCGGTCACCAATAAAGTCATTTCATATAGAAATTTATATAATATTATATATATTTGTGATAAACATTTCATACAATTATTATTTGAATAACTCTTTTATTACAAGTTTTAAACGAAAAAAACATTCATCCGATTCACTAATTATTGAAGTTTTAATTTGTTGTCTCCTCTGATCACAAGACTTAAAATTAATTATTTCAATCAATTTGTGAAGATTTGGACTAACTTTTGATTATCGACGAGAAGACAAGAGTTGAAGTGATTATTAAAGTATCGATTGAATTGTGAAAAACTATATTCAGTTTGATTTGTGATTTTGAAGATTAGTTTTAATCAAATATAATGAAGAGAATAATTAGAAGAGTTTTTATATAAAAGTAGTTTAATTTTCAATTGAATTTTGTGCTGAAACTCAATCAAAGCCAACAAATGAATTAATATTTGAAAATCGGTGTCTCAGAGTCTGATTCACTGAAAAGGAGTCCCTTTTTATTAATGTAAGCATTAATGGTATTAATGATAACCAAAGCGTCAGTTAATTAACAAAAATCTTGTGATTATTGCATACATTAAATGTTTGAAATATTAAAGCATTAGTTTTATATACAATCCGTTTATATATCTATTATACGGATATATGTGCACCGATTTTACATAATCTATAGTAACGTATAAATACTGTATATAAGACTTCCATCCGTTTGGCTCAGAATTTAGCGTTTAATTCAATTGTCGTTTGAGTCAAAGCCAAACCAATTCCTGTAAATGGCTTTACATTTCACTAAATAATTGTTTTCTGATCTGTCGTTTTAGGCATAAATTTGCTGACGATTACCACAAATCTATAAATTTTCTCAAACAATGGCCTCAGCTATCAAAGGAATGGTTAGCAAAAACAAAATCCGTTACAAAGAGGATGGCTTCGATCTCGACCTCTCATGTGAGTGATTTAGCTCTTCCTCTCCCTCTCTATGTTTTTCTGTATTTTATTTGGACTAAACAAACGATTGATTGCATTTTTGAAGAATATTTTCTTATAAATTAAACTTTAAAAAGATTCAAATGAATTGATTTCAACGTTTTGTCGATTTTTTATTATTTGTTTGACTCATAAATTGATTAAATGTTTAGATATTTCGCGAAACATAATAGCAATGGGTTTTCCGGCAGAAAAGTTAGAACGCTTTTACCGGAACCACATCGACGACGTCGTCCGCTTCTTTGAGGTTAAACATAAAGAAAAGTATCAGATCTATAACCTGTGCGCTGAAAGCAAGCGCCGATACGACACACAAAAATTCCAGTGCAAAGTGATTCAAGACTACGCCTTTCAAGACCACAATCCGCCGCCATTTGAAATCTTGAAACCATTCTGCCAAGACGTTCACCAATGGTTAGCTCAGGACAGGGATAACGTGATTGCTATTCACTGTAAAGCTGGTAAAGGGCGTACCGGTGTAATGATCTGCGCTTATCTGATACACGCGGGTGAGTGCGAAATCACAGACGACTCGAGCGGTACCGTTAAGATCACAAGTGCTGAGAAGGCACTCGAATATTATGGCCGTCACCGAACACACGACAAGAAAGGGGTAACGATTCCAAGTCAGAGGCGATACGTTTATTATTACGAAGAACTAGTCAGGAATCGACTCGAATACCACTCAACTCCTCTCAGATTATGTTCGATATATTTGAATACAATACCGATCTTTAATGGCGGGACCTTTACATTGATTTTTGAAATAATTCAGTTACCAAAACAAAAGTTAAAAACTTATGAAATTGAAGTGAAAAAGGGCTCAAAGTTCCTGCACTACACCCTTCCCGACGAACTCGTATTTCGCGGAGACATTAAAATAGAGTTTTATATTAAGGCTAAAATTAAAAGAGAAAAGATTTTCCAGTTTTGCTTCAATACGTTCTTCGTTAGGGCAGAAGAGAAGGATTCGTTTAGAAGTGGATCCGAACCTCTTAGTGACAAAAAGTGTTCACCAAATAATTGTTCGCAACCACCGATCAGTAATGGCTATTCCAACGGACAAATTCATAGTAATCGCAAGTGTTCTGAACGAAAGAGGTTTGTTTTGTTTACTTCCTTTCCTTTCCTTTCATATTTTATTTCTCACATTCATTGCAATCAAATATTAGTACCATTTTTAATGGCAATAGTTTTAGTAGTTCCAAGACACTATCCTACTCTTCAACTCAGATACCTCGCAATGCATTATATTTTTAAATAATCAAGATAATTTTGATAAATTGATTGGCTTATGAGCAGGAACAAAATTTTCTGTTAAGCTAATCGCATCACTCATTCAATAATATTTTTATTTTAGCAGAAAATACATTTCAAGTAAAATCTCAGTCAATATATAACCATATTTTTTGTATATCTTCTTCTGGTTGTCTTCCAATTCTCAGTATTGCTTATCTCAGAAGATATCGCTTTTCATTCTAAGAAAAAATTGAGACATTTTTTCATAAGTTATGTCTAAAAAGTCTTCAAATGTGATAAGTGTTTGCCTTTATTGGAATTTGTGTTTAATTGAGCTTGTTCAAATTGATCGAATTTTCTTTCATCATATTGTAGGCCTAAAAACCTTATTTGTTGTGCCCTCCTTCTCAAATGTCTTGCCCTCTATATATCCTCACCCGTTATAATATTTTATGCAATCCATCTCTGCTTTCATGCTATCAATGATAGAGTTGAAAGTTATGTAGTGTCGGGTCGTTTAGTTGGAGTAGATTTCGTTCCCAAAGTATTAGTTAATCCATAAGTTTGAACAAAGTCTATGCAATTGGAGAACAGCATATCTGGGGTTAATGTACCGCTTCTTATGTTTCCATATTTGCGTCGATAATCGAGTTAAATGAAAATATCAACAAATTTCAAACCATTACATTCAGTACTGAATTACACCAAAGCAGTCAAAATAACTGAGTTTGCAATTTATGTCTCTAATCACATATCACATGAGAAGTTCGCCACATGTATGGCATGTAATCCACTCCCAGAAAGACCTATCATTTCTATCATATTATTCGCAATCAATTATTAGAACAAATTTCGATTTTAGTTTTCATTTCTCAGATCTTTCTTAAACTTAAGTTTATTATACATTTGTTGCTTACGATTCTCAGAATTACTTAAAGGGTGAAAACCATTTCAAACACAACTCTTAGGATTTTTTAGTTAATTGCTTACAGTATTCGAGTATTTGAGCAAAAAGTATTAAATATTTAATTCTAAACTTGCAATTATTTTCGAAATTTTTTAATACTATAAAAACTGAACTTGCTAAACTTGACAATCTGTGATATTTTCAAATAATAGTGATTGAAATATCGAAAAGCTGTTGTATTAATGACATGAATCAGAGTCATTCCGATTCACAAATATCTTCGGTGTTAAATAGCTTATATGACCATGTGCTTTGTTAATTCTTCAAGTTACTTTGATTAACTCATTGTTAACCGTTTTCAAATATAAAATTCATTTTAACTAATGGGTCAAATCTTTCTTAAGTCTATAAGTACTTGCTCACTTCAAACTATTATTTGAATGAACAAAAAACTACTCGGTTTTCTATGCATGCAAAATGCTAGTTCATTGTGAATTTGCAGCACTGCAATGCAAAAACCTCTTCGCAATAATTGCTGTCAAGAAATCAAAAGTAAATGACGTGGAATGCAAACTGTGCTAGATTATGAGCTTGAAGATTTTTAAATTTTCAAATTCAAAAATGGACTTGGTTTAGTGTTTCAAATGTTGATTACCGAAATATTTAGGTAGATCATTTTCAAATAATGTAAACCACGTCAATGGTATTTACTGACTACATAGAGAAAAATGATGAATTGTTTTAATTGATGACAATTTATTGCATGATCAATTAAGTTCTATCTGATTCCTCTATTTTCAAGTTAACATATTTGTCAAGAATAACATCATTACATAATTAAATTGATTGAGACTTTTGTGATCAATTGAATTGAATTCCAATGCTTTCAATATTCTTCTCAATTTCTCAGACATTTATCTTAAATAATAACATTTGAATACTAATGAAAGGTATGCTCCAAAAGAAGGTTTGGGTTATTCCTCTTTTTTCGAGAACTTTTCTGAAAACTTATTTTTAAGTCATTTTCAACAATGAAATTATATCGAAATAATTGATTAGGAGATTCAATTATCTCCAGGAGATCTAGCAGGGAGAATTTTCGTTTTCGAGACCAGGAGCCAGTATTCGCCATCTTGTTTTTGGTTTTAAACCGGATAAAATTGGCTAATTTTCAACTAAATCGCTTTAAATGAAGTCTCAGACTATAGTATGTCTGAACGAATCGTTTTTCTCGTTTTACTTGATTTAGAATTTTTGTTTCTCAATAATGTTTAAGAGTATAAACCATCAAAATCTCAACACATTTATTCGCAATCACTTTAATCGGTTGAATAACAATAATATTAGTCTTGACTCCACTTAAGAACATTATTTTAGAAATATTTGTATGAATAAAATGAATTCAATGTTCTGTTTTAAATGTCAGTAACGGAAAGGAATTGAGTTTAACTCTGGCCAAGGACCAATTGGACAAAGCATACAAAGACAAGACCAATAGAACTTTCACTGCAGACTTCAAGGTATGACTCTAGACGTGACTGATTCAATTGATTAAGAAATGGATGTTTAGGTTGCGCTCATATTCACGAAACCCGTTCATTCATATTCTCGTTCTCCGGATGTGACGCGAAACGATCGAATCAATGATGTGATGAACACTCAGGAAAATGGAAGTACTGATAATGACTCAGAAAATGATACCGAAGATGAGGACGAAGACTATGAGGATGAGTACGATTATGACGATTCAACGGATCGGACCGCAGGTCTGACAGTTACTGTTCCTCAATGACAAACAATTATATGACTCAATGAGTGATTAATTTTTGTTAAACTTTCTGTTAATTGTCTTCAAAATAGTGATTAATATTTAAGATCTAAAATATTGTTTTTTTATTTGATTTCAGGTCAGACGACATACTTATGAAAAACACATTTTAATAAATAGTTTTTTATTCGTCGATTCATTTGATTATAAAATTTGTTTTTATATAAACTAATGATTGAAATCACAATTTATTTGTTTGTATCACTTCGTTGATAATCAAAATTCAATTTATTATTCAATTTATTGTTATAATTGTTTAAACAAATATTTAATAGAAAACAAATTTGTCATAAAATTGAGTTTACTATCGGAGACACGTCTGTCGATTCAATTGTAATCACAATTGTTTTGAATCTCACTTATCTTGTAATTAATGCATAGCTTATCGTTTTAACAGACATTTGATTTTCGTTTTTTAATTTACTCCTCATTTCAGACAAAAACCAAAATTCATTTCCATTTCGTATAAAATAATTGAAAAAAGTCTAACAATTTGTATAAAACTTCGATATGTTATCAAATCATTTCTTTTTTCATTAAAAATTTTCAAACTCTCGGATTTCATTTTCTGCTGGAGTGGCCAATCCGGCGATCCTCGACCTCGACCTTTGGACCATCTCTCGACAAATTTTGTCAAATAGGAGGGCTTCACAGAGAGTCTAATTGTCAGATCTCTTGAGTGGCAAATCGAAAATTAATTATTGATAAACATATTTCAAAATATAACATTTCATTTGCTTATGTTGTGAATTCAACTAGATCATCTTTTAAAGCCTGGAAGTTATGGCCAATTAAAGAGGTCATCTTAAAGGTGTAAG
>JAQFXL010001043.1:0-14315 GCA_034693445.1 Edwardzetes edwardsi | reverse complement strand
AATGGGCGCTAATTACAACTGAGAACTCTGATGACAATTAAGACATCCGGGTTAATTTGATTCGAATTTAGCTATAAAATATCTAAAAATAATTAATTCAGGAACAATTCTGTTACTTTAAATTAACTTACACATATAACTGATAATTTTTGAAATGTGATAATCTTCATGAATAAGAATCCTTAGTTAATATTTTAATAGCATTTATAGGCACTTATAAAGTTCGGTAAAGTAGTCCTCAGGACGCGATTCGGATACATACCGATTCTTAGAGCCAAGGTATCAACCGCTGAAATAGTCTAAAAAACTTTATTTCAACGCTCTGTTTATTGCTAAACATTTTTATTCTCAATGCAATTATAAATCTTTTGCTCCCAAAATAATAAATATCCAGCACAACTCTGTGTGTTTTGTTTCTCTCATCTATTTATGACAGACTTTTCTTAAGCAAAACACAGTTATCTTACAGTTATTATTCATAACTTGTATTAAAGTTTTCATATTTTTAATGTCTGATAAATTGGATGAATTTTTTCATATTTTTTATTTGTCTTTCTTTACAATTGTTTGGAAAACCGATTATTTTAGAAAACGATTTAAACTTCAACTATATTTCATTGCTCTTCAAGTCTTCACTTTTATGAAAACAATTTTTTTCAATCGATATTTATTTTATGTGTTGTCCTTAAATGAGTCTTGGTTAATAGAATGAGGTCATACACCTCTATTATACCTTGCTAAGTATCTAACTTGATTGATATTTTATTGACAAATTGCATGAATCGTTATATTGGAGGCATTCAATCAAAATGATAACCTTTTGTGTCCAATAAAAGCCTAATATTGTTGTAATGAAAGCATATTAACAACAATGATATGCAGAGCGCACAGACAGAAAGACTATCAAAATTTGATGATCAAACGATCGATTTGTGTTAATATGTCAGACATGATAATAAGTGGTGCAAAGGATTGGGTGAAAGAATCTGACGATTATGTGAAAAAATTGGGGCCAGAGTTGGAGAAACAAAAGTCTAATCAGTCTTTTTTGAGTGAAGTTTTGCAAAGCATTGATCGCCTCTTAGAAACCGGTGATAAACACAACCAAACATTGACTAATGTGTCCAAAGCTATACAAATGGCTCAATCGGTACCCCAACTGACTGGTGGACGGTATTCCGATGTCAACAAACAGATGAAAGAAGTGGATGGAGTCATACAGAAAGTTCAGATCAGTCACAAAGCTCTCAAAGAGTTCAAAGAAAAAATTGCCAAATTTCTGGACAGGAAACCTGTCGGCGATAATCAGAATAATTAGAATTAGTCGAAAGTACCATAAGATTAAAATTATTGTTAAAAGTTTAAGACTTAATTTTGCGGACTTTTTCATGATTTTCCATTCAATTCATACTTTTCACGGGATTTGAAATTTAATATATTTTTTGAATTTATTGCAAACGTTTGAAATATCAGTTTTAAAGGCATTTGAGTAAAATATTGGCCTTTATTTTGTGGTTTAACTGTAAAGTCATTGTCTGACAGACGTCTGAAAAACTTGTCTGAGTTAGTGATGGGTGCGCTCTGTTGTTGTTGTGGATCCAAAAGGTCAAAAGAAAGTACTATGAGAAGTGTCAATGAGAACGATGCAAATGAAGGCAAATCGGTCAGAGAAGAAACACTTTCGAGGAATTTCTCTGCGATGAAGGAACAGCCGAACGGCAGCAGAGTTTCTAACAGTAGATCCACTGCCAGATAATTGCCGATACAAACAGTCTTTTATATGATATTTATTGAAGAATAGAAGAAAATAAAATCAAAATAAAAGTTTTTTCGTTTGAATTTGAAATTTTATATTCAATTTTGAAATAAAATATCGAAAAATATTTTTCTTTTGTGTAATACTATTCAAGAATTCTCGGAATTGAATTCAAATTTGAATCCTTAATATATTTATAATAAGAAATATTCAGTTATTTGCAAAGAAATGATTAGTTCCTGAAAAATGGTCTTAAGTTCAGCGAAAAGTTTTTGAAAACTTTGCAGAAATCCATCATTTATTGAAATGATCCGTCATATTAATAGCTTATTACTATCTTTGAATGGATAGGCAAACCCACGCCATCATTGGTTTGGTTTCGTAATGGCGTTGTAATCGACGAGACATCGGAGACCGTAAGGCGTGAAACGACTTTCACTCGCAATGAATTAGTATTGTCTAAATTGGAGAGACAACAGCTCCTCATGGAATTGGAGTGTCAGACCAGTCAGTCCTCTGACGACCACTTCGCCAATATATCGAAGAAGACCTCCGTTAAGATCGATCTCAACTGTAAGTCATTTTATTTGACAAAAAAAGTGGACAAAAAACAAATTATAAAATTCTTTAAAAGTTTAGTCAATTAATCAGAGAATAGGAAATCTGTCTCTGATTTCAAACCAATTTTAAAGTTATCAATCAATTTCTTGTTATCATAAAAAAAAGTTGAAATCAATTAAAATAATTATTCAAAAAGTTTTGCCCAATTAATTGATAACAAGCATAATCAGCATTGCGTCAAATTCTTATACTTTTAATGAAGAGCCAAATGATTAATGAAAAGTATTTAGTTTTTTGTTCAGCACTTCTTAAGTTAAGCCTTCATTTGATTTCATTAATTAGTCTAACAATCAGTTTATTAATTGATTTTTTTTCTAATCAATTCTGTATTTTATGTGAATAGTGAGGCCTTTGGAAGTATCGATAATCTCACCAAACAAACCAATGTCTGCGGGCCAAAGGTCAGAGATCAAGTGCAGATCGAGCGGCTCTCGACCACCGGCACAGATATCGTGGCACAAGGGCTCAAAGAAGATGCCAAACGTGAGAGACAGTGCATCGGCTGACGGCAACGCAACCATAAGCACCCTATCATTTATTCCGGCCATAGAAGACAACGGCAAACATCTGTCGTGCAAAGCAGATAACGTGCAAATGGCTAACGACGAAATTGAAGCCCACAGGATATTAACCATTTATTGTTAGATTCATTTCTATATATCGAATGCCATTTATTATTATTACAGAAATAGTTTTATTTTTTCGTCTCATTTATGATACCATTCTCTCTCTCTCTCTCTGTCTCTCTCTCTCTGTCTCTCTCTCTCTCTCTCTCTCTCTCTCTCTCTCTCCTCCCTGTCCCCAAACTAACACTCGGTTGGCCAACATATGCACTAATCATTCATTTATATACCGAATGAGATATCGAAGCCTTAATTCCTTTTTTCTCTTTCTCTTTCCATTTCAATGATTATTATTCTTATTATTATTGTATCGAAAGCTTTGAAAAAATGATTGTTTTATGTAAAAGTGTTCACAACTTTCCTTTATTACCAAACTTAGAAATTCTAATTCAATCCATTAATACCTGTCTTTATTCCTGACTTTTCAATCATCTAAATCCCAACTTTTGATAAATCTTTGACTTCCAATCGACTGAACATTTTTTGTTTCGATCCTTTGGTTTATTGATAATTGTGTTATGAGTTGAAAAATAAGTCGAAATCAATGTCTTTACTGTTTATTATGTATTAATAGGAAATGTCTTTTCTTGTATTTAATACCGTTAATGGTGTAGATCTGCCTCAGTTGACACTAGCACTGGGCGCCAATATCGCTAATCAAATACGTGAAGGAAGCGATGTCTACTTCGAGTGCACAATAGTGGCCAATCCCTGGGTCACTGACGTCGGATGGCTGTTCGAAGGACGTCCGCTCTATAGTGACACTTCTGCCGGAATTATTGTCAGCAATCAATCTCTGGTATTGCAAAAAGTCAGACGAGAGCATAGAGGCAGATACCAGTGCACTGCCATCAATATCGAGGGACAGGCCAGTAGTAATAAGGAGTTCCTCAAAGTTAACTGTAAGTCTAATTAAGTCATTTCTAAACCTTTAATTATTCGCTAAAAAAGTAGAAAAGCTTTTCTATTAATTAGAATTCATTGAAATAGACTTTAATTTAATTAAAATTTTGTTCGAAGTTATCGATCACTCGATCTTAATGTCGCAAAAATGGCTTGCTCATTTGATCAAGATTAATCAATTGCTTAGTTTATTTGAGATGACATCAAATTTATATTAATATTCAATGATTTTCAGTCGCTCCCATCTGCAAACCTGGTCAGACTATCATATATGGTGTGGCCCGCAATGAACGGGTGAACATCACTTGTGAAGTGGAGGCCGAGCCTCTCAGCGATATGTCATTTAAATGGCTGTTCAATAACTCTTTGGATACTTTCGAAGTGCGAACATTTGTGGTGAATGGTTCACAAAGCACAGCCACTTATGTGCCTCAGAGCCGATCCAATTACGGAACATTACTGTGTTGGGCACAGAACAGTATCGGCAAACAAAAAGAGCCTTGTGCATTCAGCATTGTGGCAGCTGGTATGTGCACAAAATCTTTTTCATATTATTCCTTCTCTTTCACTCTTAAATAAGTTTATTCCAACACAAAGTAAGTATTAATAGCCTGGGGTAACCAAGACTAACCTGGTTAAGCCAAAAAGAGAAGGTTTTTATTCTGTTTATTAGATCAATACAAAGAATTATTGCCTCAAATCATTGAAAGTTTTTTTGTTACGCTTCAACTTTTGGCAAATTAAATCTAGTTAAGATTTATGAGCTGGACAATTTATTCTCAGAGTGATTATGGTTAGCCCAGGCTTTCAGAGGTAGCAATAATTCTGAACATAAATAAGTTGATTAATTCGCTATTTGTTTCACTTATAAACAAAACTGAATTTTATGGCAATTGAAGCGCTCAGTCAGTCACACCTCTTATGTGAAGAAAGACTTGTGTTTCGTATTTATTGACCCAAAAATTCATTAATTGTGTGTTTCGTATATCAAATATGATTTCAGTATTTATTAGTGAATCGCAATTAGTTTTTACGGTAACCCCTTTCCGGCCTAACCTTAAATAATGAGAGAATTATTCTTAATGTTGAGTTCAAATTCAATTGAATGCAAAAGTATATGAAATAAAGTCTTTTAATGTTTTTGATAAATTAAAAATTTTTAATATTCGTATTATGTGCTGAGCTCTGGGCAAGGAATGTCAACTCTGAATAATAACCCATTTGTGTCAAAAATGCTTGTTTTGCTCGTAAATAAACAGAATATTTGCAAAATTAATAATAAAACTGATGATAACATTAGAGAAAAATTTTTAATTTTGTTGATTGCAGTCAAAAGTAATTGTCTTAACCTTTCGCTGAAATTTTATTAAATTAAAGTCAAATAATTTGTTTCTAACATTGAATTGTTTGAAAGCAAACAGTAATAATTAGAGCAGGGCAAAAAAGGGGATACAAAATTTTGATTAGTGAACGCGCTAGGTGTTTTATAATGAAATTATGAGCGCGGATGTGACTAAGCAAATCAGGATAAGTTTTTATCTTGCCACTTATTCTTGTTATCGACAACTCATTCGTGGATTAAAATCAAAGATTTGATGCCATACCGGAAGACATCGCCTAAACCTTCAGTTATTTATTCTTTAAATGAGTGAATATTTGTCTGATGACTGATTTGTGTTTTATTGGTATATACTCGTCCACCTGTTCCGCCTACACCGCCTATTCCGCCTTCGGATTTTCAGGTCGCAGTCACTTGCCCGAAAAAATTAACATGTTAAAATTAGATTATGATTTGAAATATTTTTATGAAATTAGTCAAGAATATTCTGTAATTTAATGTCTAGCATAAAATATTGAGTTTATCACCAAGTTTTTAAGCTAAGTCGGTAAAAAATGTATTTTTTGTTATCAGGCTGAAAATTTGCTTGAAAACTAAATTTTTCCATCTTGTTTATATTCATATTTTAAGATCTGGTCTTAAATCAGCATGTTTATTTTTTCGGGCAAGTGAATTTTGGGCAAGTGTTGGCGACAGGAAAAATCCGCAGGTGGAACAGGCGGAACAGGAGGATGAGTTTATGCAGTTTTCATTAAAATGCTTTAAAATTAGATTTCAGGCAAAAATAAATTATTTGTAAGCGCTGTTTAAATGCAGGTGAAATATAAACTTGTTTAAACTTGTCTAAATTTGTCAAAAGTTTAATAACCGAATTAAACCTCGCGATAAAACTTAAAGTTTCCCCCTTTTTTGCCCTGGTAATAATTAGTTTTGGAAAAAGGGGGTTTATTTGTTTTCAATAGTTTCGCGTGCGGTCAGAGTTTGACCGTTAACCTAGACTAGAGCCAAACAATGGGTTAAATTTCGATTTTGTCAAACTGATCGAAACCGCGGTTTATATTAGAAAATAAAACATTTGAATTCAAATTCACATTTCTATTATTTTAAGTGATTTTACGTTTGTTTAGTTCGACTCAAAATATATTTCAAAATGAAATGTAAAACAGAAGTCCATTCGATTGTCAATCTGTCTAAAGATAGGGAAGGAATGAGAGGCAAAATATGGGAGATTTTCATTTCAATCTTTCAGAATTATGTTTTTTTTCGTTTGTCAGAAATTCACTTCGAGATAAATATATCAAAGAATTTATTTATGATTTGTATTGAAAATCCATTTGACAGGTCCTCCAAATCCTGTTAATGACTGTTATGTGTCAAATGTGACTCTGACCACACTTGTGCTTCAGTGTCACGCAGGAGATAATGGCGGTCTGAGACAAATATTTCACCTGCAAGTCTACAACAACGAGAAATTGCAACTTCACACTAATTTGACAGACTTTGAAACGCCTGTCTTCTTCGTCAAAGACCTGCCGCCGGCCACTGAATTCACTCTTAATATATACGCTTCAAATGCGAAGGGAAAGAGTGATTCGATTGCCATCAATGCCGTCACCGCTAAGATGCCTGAAAGACACGCCAGAAAAGGTTTGTAAATATTTTGCAACTTTGCATACAATCATATTTACCAATCAATGCATAATTGCATTCGCAGACATACCCTGGGCTATCATTGGGGCTTTTTAGTCCATTTGGGGCTTCTTATGCTAAGAAAACATTCGCTAATTTGGATAAAATTAGAGTCTTTGAAGTCTTTCCCTTTATCTCGAAAAATGTGTTTAATATATGGATTGAAATTCGGATCGATTTTCGTTAATGAGATTAATATTTTAATTAGCATTCAGTTTGAATGAGTTGTTTAGGGGAAGTCCTCTTTTGTTTTTATGCTCTAACATTGATATGGCTTAGACTTGTCAGGGGTTTGTGCCCATATTCTGGGCTCATTTTCAGAGGCTTTAATTTGATCCAAAAATAGACACTTTTTAAGCTGTCAAGTCGGAAGCTCAATTGAGCATGTTTATCATCTTATTACAGAATTGTTGGGCACGACTCAATCCTGTGCTCATATTAGATTGACATCCACATTAATTCTATAGTGCTCAGGGTCTTAATGATATTGATTTTGAAACTCTGTTTGTGTAATGCCTTTCAGAGAAGAGGAGAGTAGTCTTCGACTAATTTTAATCGATTCGACGTTTCATTCATTCATTAAATTTAATTAATATCTGAACAGAAAAAGGCTTTTTCTAAACATTTGAGTCCAAATGTAAACAAATTAAACACAATTTCAAATTGAAAGCCGTTTTTATTCGCTTATCTCAAAAGTGGACTAAAAGCAGTGATGCCCAAGGGTGGTTGTAGCCCAAATACCCCCTGATTTTCAAAGCTTGAGGTACCCCCTAGTTTCTTCAAGAAAGGCCCCCATCGCCGAGCGAAGAAAGGCGGCAAATTTTGGAAATTTGGGTAACTTTTTTGGTAAAAAAATATTCTGTCTATGACTACCCCTCCCCCTTAAGCCAAGGAATTCTTTATACATGACACTGGGTCTGTGGAGGTTAATTTGGAGAAAACTTTTGGGAAAAATAAGCAAAAAAGGTCCTCAAAAATTTTCGCCTCCCCCCTCCCTTAAGGTCGAGTACCTTGGGCATCACTGACTCAAAGTGGGTTTCAATTAAATCTATTTTCATTTGAATAGTGAATCAAAAGATTAATAATAATTAGACGACTAATTGGACAGACATTCAGACTATTTGTTAGAATTATGTTTGAATTTCTTGACAATCAAAGAAACGGTTAATGTTTTTGACTTAAATTTTTTCGTGTCTAATACGATAAATAATGACCTAGGCACAGATTCCCAATCAATTGCAGTGAATTTTGTATTTGAGCCGGAATTCCGCTCATCCTTTATGTCAATGATATTCTTTTGAGGCAAAGGGAACGACATCTGGAATGTAGGCAATAATGCAAAGAATGAAATTCCTTTCGATATCATAAGAATTGTCGAAAAAGATTTGTTGGTCTAAATGAGGGCTAATTATCGTTTGTCTGCTCTTCTTATAGACGGCTCATCAGATGTACCGCTCAGTCCTATAATTGGCGTTCTTATTGGAATTGTGGCCTCACTTGTGATCATTTGCTTGATTACAGTTTTTATAATTAGATATAAAGTTAATAGACATCAATATAAAGGTATGTCTAATGAATTCGGTTAATGAGTTTCGACATTAAAATAATTAATACAGAAATCGATTTTAATTTTATGAATTGAATTAATTAATTAAAATATTAAATATAAACCCAAATGACATAAACATCAGATGAATCGGACATTAGTTTTCAGTACTTATATATATATATATATATATATATATATTAATATATTAATATTAATACAGAGTTAATGTAGAAATTGACTTAAAGTCGACTTCTAAAAGGATTATATTTTTTGCTTTACTTTATTTTTCCATTTTTGACAACAAATTAATGGGAAATAATATCCGAAATATAAATCCATTGATTTTTTCATGAGTTGAAATTCGGGGACATTTATCCCATGTCTTGATTTCATAACTAATTTTTCTCAAATTTCTCTCTCAACAGAAGAAACGGAATTGAATTCAAAGTAAGGAACGGAATGTTTGGCAAAATTGTTGTCACTCTTTGTTAGACTCACTTAAAGACTAAAGTGTTTCAAATTTGATTTGATTTCAGATGTGTGTCAGGTCTGGACAACAAAGAAAAAGATAACACCAGTCATATGAACCTTATTTACGACAAATCAGACACTTTCGGTTAGTCCGCCACTAATCTAACGCTCAGACAACTCTGACATCACTTTAACCAAAACAGAACAGACAATAAGAAAATGTTTTTCTTTGCCTTTCTTTGTTAGGCTTCACAGACATCACAGGTTTGGACGGAAAGTACTCCAATACTACCGATAATGAGATCTCCAATACTTGTCAATTGTTGACCGATCATCAGTCGGCTTATATGCCCGCAGTCTTATATAAGGTCTGTCCAATTACACCATCAAAAGTCATTTCCAGTTCCAATTTGTCCGAGTCTAATCAATAAAATGGTTGCTCTACATAATTAATTAACGATTTTTAAACTGAACAAGATAATTTAAGAATATTCTTATGAAAATTGGTTAAAATAGAGAAATTTATGGAAAATTTTTCAGATATTAATTATAGTGTTTATCAGTTATTAATTTGAATTAAGGGAATAACACATCCGATTGAAAGGAAGTTTTTGGGTGAGAATTATAATTTATTGACTGGAATATGGCTGAGCTTAAGAGTGGTTTCAGTGGATAACACCCAACACTTCAATGGAGAACATAATTAATTAATAAAATATTGACCTCAAAGGGCGTCAGACTATGGAATAGGTTAGAAAACGAGCGTTCAATTGATGGATGAATTTAACAAAATTCAAATCAAAACTAATGATAAATGAATTCTCATTTGAATTATTGCTTTAATTATATTCTAATTGCAAGGAATGACTTCAAGAATATTCTTGTTTTCGAAGTTCATATTTGATTGTAAGAACATTTCAAACAACTGGAGATCTCTAATCTTAAATCAATTTATTGAAATCAATACTTAATTATGTGTTTTGATCTGATAATACAGGGTAGAGGGCCCGACATAACGTATGCTGAGCTGTCAATTATGTGTCCGATAGTGAAGGCAAACAATGAGCGGCTAATCGCGTGTCGATCTCAGCATCAATTAAATAGCACTCAATACGCGCTAATTGAAGGCGAGGCCACTCGTGTCCGCTGCAGTCCATCCATTAGTTCGCATCATTCCATACCTGACGGCTGTTCCGAATCTGAAGTAACTTTAGAAACACCGCTCGTTAATAGTGTTAGACATAAGTTCTATACGCATGAGGTCTGTGCCCACAAACAATAATAATCTCGGATTTCAATTAAACTAATTGTATTGAAAAATGATTGCTTACCTTCTTTTGTCTCATCTCTTATTTAGGTCTCAAATCCAGGCCTTAACCAAATAAATAATAACGCGACTCATGTATGAAAACTAACGCAACACTTAAGTCATGTTTCCTGATATCAGAAATTTCTAATTTTGAACCGAAAATTCAAATCTGAAATAGCTTTTCGATTATTTGATGGATGAGTTTCAATGATTATCAAATGTGAAACACAACCTTCAAAGCAATTCGACCGGTGCTGACATCAGAGACTTGTGGTCTAAGGAAATGTATTTACGAAGAAAAATATGTAATTTAACCGAAAATTTATTCAATATTTTGGACAAACAATACGCAAAATAAATACAATTAATGTAAATAAGAAATAAAATATTATATAAAATATTAGGAAATCTTTGATATGATTATCATTAATACAATTATATACGAAAAACAGAAAATTCTTCATTTAATGCAAGAATATTCTCATTTCAATTCTGTGATATTTATTATATGATTTTAAAAAATAAGACAAAACTTTCAATTCAATCATAAACTGTGATATAATTATCGATATTATATTCGGAAATACATTACATAATAATAATATTTGATTTACTTATCATTGTTTAAAAACTTAAGACATTTTTGCTGAAAAATACTGTAAAAACTGATTCCGATTCTTGTTTTTCGACAGTCTTTTCCTTCAATTGTTTTTTGTATCGATATTTTCGATTGAATTGAATAAAAATGATTTCAATTGAAGAACGAAAAGAAATTCAATTATTTTCTTTGATTTATTTTATTCAATTAATAGTTGCCTCGAAATCAATAACTTTGATATTGTATTCAATTCTCTCTTTCTTTTTAACAGCATTTGTGTTGAGAACGAAAAATATAATCAATTCTTAGAGTTATTTCTTATATAAGAGGAAAGAATAGTATTTCTTAACTTTTGATTATATTTTGCTTTTTCTGTTCTGATCTCTAATTGAGAGCAACACTTCTGAAACATAAATATCTGTCAGAAATATCCATTTGTGGATATCTGTCAGATATTATTCCCTATAATTACGACCAAAAACTTTAGTTTCGAATATAATTCTGTATTTCTATTTCTTTTGTCAATTTTGACAAATCATTGACAATAAGAAACTTTTCTAACGATTTATTTATTTCTTATCAGAGGAAAATCTCCAACACATTGCTTGAATTGATTGTAAAGACCTGCAAGGTAACTTCTGATCACCATCTTAATGTACTTAGTATATACAGAGGGTCGGGCATAGGATAAAGGGCATTAAAAATAAGTCGAATAAGTTTTTAATTCTTCAATGTTGATCAAAAATGTCTTTAAAACTCTTATAACTTTATATTATTAACTTCTACCCGGCTGTGAGGCCCTCATTTTTAAAACTCACAGGGTTTACCTTCCCAAACCCCTTTTAAGACTTTTCACCTACGGCAAACCTATGAATTGAAATCTTTCAAAGATTCATTTAAAGTACTTCAACAGAAATTAATTGAGTCTAGTCAATATTCTAAAGCATAAAATCGGTAATATCTATACTCTGGTGACTTTTTTAATGTGTTTGAGTGACCATCTCTTCGAAAATTACTTTTCGTCGCGTTTATTCCAATGTTTACTAATATTATTTTGACTGCTTTTTTGCTTTAATAGATTAACACATAATTATTTGATGTTTTTATCAATTATTTCTCAAATAATATTTTTTGTGGTCATATTCGGACTAAAAGACCCAAAACATGGCTCTTAGCCATTGACTCAATTTTAAAACTATTTATTGTTTTTATCATTTAATTATCGATTGATTATTGAAAGAGAGCTCTGTTTTGATTTCTTTGAAAGCATTTCAAATGTTATAAGACTAACAACACAACAGTTATTTACATTAAAATTGTCCTTTTATTCTGAGCCCGACCCTCTGAATATATAGCTGTCTTCTATTTTGTAGTATTTACTGAAATAGTCGGACAAATCCATACTTTTCCTCATTTTTCATCAATTATTGAAATAGAGTTCAAACAAAATATCAAATATTAACTGAATTTCAAACTCATATCATCCGAATAGGTTTAAAATCATTTTTATTGTAGAAAATTTAATTATCATTTAGTTTTAAAAATGCATAAAACAAGTGAACAAAAATGAGACAATCATTTAGTGAACGCATTTGCGATGATTTGTCTGAAGTTATTCTCCAGTATTTGTCACTCGAAGACAAACTCAGACTCGAATTCGATCCCATTTCTCGACTAAATCTTTTGTCAGAATTGATTTTTAAGAGTTTTTAGATTTTCGAGTCCAACACAAAAGGGATTTCGATTTTGATTCAATAGATTTTTGGACAGACATAAGAATATCAAATATCTATCTTTGGATAAATAGAAAATCTATTCAAAAGCCGTTTTAAACCGTTTGTTAGTCTTTAAAATCTTTAGTAAATGTTTTTTAATGTTTCGATACAATTATGAAAATTCATAAAAACTATTAAATTATTTGATTGAGAAATGAAATAAAATATAATTTTTTTCTTCTTCTCTTAAGTCTAAACATTAGGTTTATTGCCCTAAAAACGCAATTCTTATCACTTTATTTGACTTTCAAAGCAATAAAATGCAAATTAGTTTCAATTCAAATCTCAACTTAAAGACAAATGATTCGCCAACTTTGAGATTCAATACAACACACCATCACTGCATCAAATAACTAATGTCCAATTAGATCTAGAAACATTTTAAATATTCATCGTTTAAATGAATTTAATTTGAAGTGAATATTCCTGTAATAAAAATCTAGTTTTAAATATGAGTTTAAGTTTAATATATTTTTAATGAAATTTTAAACATTAATTAAATACTATTTGTTTTAGTTATCAAAAGTGTAGTGTAATTATCATTCAATCATTTCATGTGAATGGTATGGAAGGGAGGGATGTATTCTGTAATTGACAACAATTGTAAAGCCAATGATTGGTTCAAATATAATACTATTGACTAATCGATGATTCAATTGATATGCTATAAAACAATTAGTTTTAAGACGAAAGGAATCACAAAGTTTTTGCTCTCAATTTGTTTGCCTTTAATAGAAATATTTGCTGAGAAAAACCCAAAGATTATAAGAATGAGTTCAGAGTTCTATACAATTGATAATCTGTTGAACTCTTTGGTCAGACCGTCGAACAGTCGTCCGATTCTTGGCTCAAATATTCGGGTCAACAGTACTTCCAATTATTGGTCTAATCCGATGTATTCGCGAGGAAGCAGTTGGACATCGACTTCGGGTCAGTTTTTTCTCAATAATATTTCCAATTATTCATTGAATGAATACTTCCCTAAAATACTACTATTTTTCGCATTTAATTCATATTATTTTTCAATTAATTATTATTTAAAATTGATTTTTAATTATTTAATAGTTTTGTTTTAAATAAAATCAGCGAATCTTTAATTCATTTCCTAATCTCTCGGCTTATGTTTAAGAAATGGTTTTTTTGCTACAATTTCTTAAGAAATATTTGATATCAAAAGTATATAGACTTCAAAGAGACTCCGATTTGTTGTAACGATTTTATTGGATTTTTCATTTCCTGTTTTGGGTTTTAATGCATTTAAACAAAAGAAAAACTCAATGAATGAAAGTCTCCCTCTTTTTGTCAGATACCGACGAATCCAAGTCTGTATTGACGCCAATCGGCAGTCCTTTGAAGTATTCGCCTCACATTTGGTCGCAATCGGTTCACACTTTTAACAGGAATTCCATTCAGAGTTTGTCTGGAAATGTATTCATTGATGAGAACAGCAATGACTCCAAATATGAGTTTGAAACCAATGGCATAGATGTGCCGCTCGACTCAAACACTTTCAATCACTTCAAGAAGTCTGCCCCTCAGTCGGCACCTGTGCCTCAGTACCAACTGTTTAATGGCTTTTCATACGCAAAGATCAAGTCAGGGGTTGGCGACAAAGAACTGGCGAACAGATACAAAAACAAAAGACGTGTAAAAACCCAAACCTTCTGTTCGTTCTGTAAGAA
>JAQFXL010001042.1:0-14324 GCA_034693445.1 Edwardzetes edwardsi | reverse complement strand
ACAAGCATTTATTAAAGTTCTCATCACTTCTCGAAATGTTTCTATTGATTGGTACACCATATGAGCTTGCTTCACTCATAAACAATGTAAGTAAACATAAAAACACCAGAAGTGCAATAAAAAAAAAGGTTATAAAATGTCCTTCACTTTAATTTTGAATTCAGGTTCAAAAATTGCGTAAAAATGATAACTGAAAGCAATAATTGGTTACAGAGATTGTCTTCACTGATAACCTTTATTTCAAAGCATTTGTTAATATTTTTTCAAATTTTTATTTCATTTTAATTGAAAGGACTATCGATTCGATTGATTGAGTTATTAATAGCTCTGAAATATAAGGACAGGTATTAATAAAATGAAACATTTAGATGGCTTTTCCTAATTGTTTAAAGTCTGGGAAATTTAATAATTTATATTCGAAATAATGTTGAATAGTAATGATATCTGTTAGGGAAGACATAATTATTCTGAGACTTTTTCATTTTAAATTATTCAGTGCTCTACTACTCTACTATTTTTATTTCTGAATTAATGACTTTTTTTCTCTATCCTTATCTTTGAGACAAACCTCGAGATAAGTCTTAAATTATAAGTTTAGGTAATAAATGGTTAAACTTTAGGATTGAGACAAAATTATTCGGTGTTTGAAATTCATGTCAAATAATATTATTCTCATTTCAATATTAAATTCTTTTCAGACATTTTCTTCATTTGAATTCATGTAAATCATTCTCAAAACAAAATTGAATTACAGAGAGAAAAATGTATTCAATATTCTAGAAGTTGATATTCAAACGTTGGTTGAACTAAAATTAGACCCCTGTCAAATCAAATGTATGAGAAAGGCAACTGAGGTGGGCCATTTTTAATTCAATTTGATAGATGAAAAAAATTTGACTGATTTAATAATTTCGAATTCTTTACAATAGGATTGAAAAGTGAATTCATTGACGACAGACACGAATCAAATGGATTTATCTGTTTCTCAAAGCCCTTCATCTCAATAAGAGGACCGGATAATCAAAAGAGTGGTCCTCACTATTGGCTCGAAATAGTTTTTCTCTCCGAATGAATAGTCTTTGTTATTATAGATATATTTCATTGGATTGTCTTCAATGAAGAAAAACTGGTTTTGAACTTCATCTGGAATTGAGAGCACTTTTTCTGCCCAGATGAATCATAAAACTTGTAAAATGAAAATAGAAATCATGTCATTAAACTTTCAAACCAATGGGTGTTCACACAATTTGAGGCTTAAGTTCTCAAAGATTGCTATCGTTTATCAAAACCTAATCTATCAAATAAACTCCACATTTGTTTGAATTAATGTATAATTTATTATTCATAGCCTAAAAAAGAAACAAGCAACATTTTTGTTTTCAATCTTGTTTTTGGAAGTCAGTTGAAACGAAAAATAATATGATTTGCAATCAAACTCTTCAGACTGGAGTTCAAACACATCTCTTCTAATATTTTGATTCGTTAAAGAATTTAAAGCCTTTTTTTGACTATCGATTTCGTTTGAGTTTAATATTTAATAACTGTTTTCTCGATTTGATTCAAAAGTAATCTGATATCTGTTCCGTCTCTTTATATGAGTGCTAGAAAGTGATGCAAATATTCAATCTAATCGAGGCTTAACTACATGTGTCACAAAATTAATGACAAACGCGAGTGAACAGAGTGTTAGTGTCTGACTGTCTATAAATCATTTGCCAAAAAATCTGTGAATTAAACATTTTGTGTGATATGTCGGCCAAACGTCACAAATGTTTTCATTCAAAGAAAGCCTTTAATTCAAAATTAAGCCAAACCTACGAATTGGATAAGTTTTTGGACAACAATTTCTTAATGTTTTCTCAGTGAGTCATTCCAATGCCAATTACATGTAGACTAATGTACCTGTGCTTCAACTCGTGCTTCAATTGAATTAAACTTACATTAACTCCTATTCGTAACTCTTTCAATGCAGTGAATGTAACAGTCCAGGCTACTTTTTGCTGGAGTATATTTTATTTGTAAATATTAATCTCACCTGGTCATTATATAAGTTTGAATAGCATTTAAATGTTAAAATTGTGTTAGTTGATAATTTGTGGGTGAAATGAAATGGTTCAATTGAATGATTGGTGCACTTAATTGGAAGGCAGTGTAAGTTGTGCTGTGCTGTAGTCGTGCAATGAAATCGAAAACAGTGTAATACTTATTGTGAGACCCAATGAGTGAACGACTGAATAGAGTCTTCTGTTTATCCGACAAATGAATGACAAATACAGTAGTTTTGAGTCAAATATTATGTGAATCGCAAATAAAATCCAAAATAATTGTAATCAATGTCTGCAATGTCTGAAAGCAAACATCAGTCACATCAGGACTGGTTTATGATGACCGGAGACCTAATTATTAACCTGACGGCCACTAAATCGCAGGATATGTCTAATCAAAAGAAAAATTTGCGACAGAAGTCGACCCCAAATCTGATCCGATCTCGAAATCAAAAACAATTCAATTCTGAGCCAAACTCGCCGTCAAATACTTGTCTCAACTCTAATGGTCTTAATATTGACCACAACTCAGATGAGAATCGTCTCAACGATAAGAACAATGGTTTTGAACACAAAGAAACTCAAACTAACAATAATTTGAATCAAAACAATATTAACCACAAAAATGATTACAATTATAATAATAACGACAAAAACGATTTGATTACCGATTTTGTGCCCAAACGCCAAATGTCTTTACCATTGGTTCGGTTCCATAAAAGTGATGACCAGTTATTGAAATCTAATAACATAACAGTCGTTGACATCAATTGTGAGGACACCAGTAATTCATTGAATACATTAATGAGTGGCAAACAAACGGATCAGTTATCCAAACAACAAATGCAATCAACAAATTCAGTCAATTCGAGTCCAGAGAGCGACCATCGGTTCAATGACGACGAGGAACAGCTAATAACCAACTCTACGTCTCCCAACTCATCGCCGAACGACTCGAATCACAGCCAAAGTCTTACCATTTCATCGGCGAACGTATCGCCGACCAAAACAATGACTACTCAACAGACAGAGTCTTCGATGTCTGAAAACTATTCACTCATTAGTTCCCTTTCGTGTCAAACATTAGATCAAAACCGAAATAAGTCGTCATTCAAACGGCACAACAATCAAACGCTATCCCTTTCGTCGTCAATGAGCGACGACTCTACCACTCCATCGAGTTCTCCAGAGGAACAACAATTCAAAAACGATTTCGACAACAATTTCAACGTTTCATCCAATGAACAGATTCGAGTCAATGGTTTGAATGTAAATCACGAGTTGGCAGACAATAGAAGTGATGTCTTCAATAAGACTTATATTCGTTGTTCGGTATCTTCTGCGCCGAAGATAATGAAAGTGGATAACAGTTGTAATACAGTTTCTTCGTCACAACAAACAACTATCAGTGGATCGGATGAGGAATCTTCAGACACCGAAAGTAATTATTCTCCGCCAAAAGGTGTGGACACTCCCAGTGCTTCGCGTTTAGCCAAAAGACTTTACAATTTAGAGGGCTTTAAGAAAACCGATGTTTCCCGACATCTGAGCAAAAATAATGAGTTCAGTCGTGTTGTCGCCGAAGAATATCTCAAATACTTCGACTTCAGAGGCGATTCTTTGGACTTAGCCTTAAGAAAGTTTTTGTCCCGATTTTGTCTGATTGGGGAAACCCAAGAGAGGGAACGGGTTTTGGTTCACTTTTCTAAACGCTTCCTCGACTGTAGCCCTAAAGGAGGGTTTAAATCAAACGATGCGGTCCATACACTTACCTGTGCTATTATGTTACTTAACACTGACCTTCACGGAGAGGTATGGAATGTATGCTTTGTTTTTGTTTTTGTTTTAATTAATAATTTTGACGACAAACAGAACGTCGGCCGACGTATGACATGCTCTGAATTTATCCAAAATTTGTCTGAAATGAACGACGGCTATGACTTTCCTCGTGATGTCCTCCGACTCCTTTATCAAGCAATCAAAGACTCACCGCTTGAGTGGAATTCGTAAGTTTTTTACTATTTATTTGATTTCATTGTATTTTAATTTTTAATTTAATGAAAAAGAGATGAAAACAATGAAAGTCAGACCTCAGAAAGGAATGGAATCGATTTGATGGCAGCAAACCTAAGCCAACAAATTAGTATAATAGGTCACAACCCGTTTCTAGAAGTGCCTAACCCTAACTGTGCGACTGAATACAAAAAGGGATATGTTATGCGAAAGTCATGCTATGAATCAAATGGCAAAAAAAGTAATCAATTATTTGTTTCATTCAATGAATGATTGTTTTTAACAATTGAATGCTTTTTGTGATAACTGATCCAGCACCAATGGGAAGGAGGGGTTGGAAAATGTTTTACGCGACTCTCAGAGATCTGATTCTGTATTTACATAAAGACGAACAGGGATTCAGAAAAAATCAATTATATGAGAGCTTAAGTAATTCTATTCGTGTCCACCACTCCCTCGCCTCCAATGCCAGCGATTACACCAAAAAACAATTCGTATTCCGATTGATAACTGCAGATCACTCCGAATATCTCTTCCAAACCAGGTTTCACTCGAACCTTATTTTTGCATTTAATTCAATTATTTATTTATGATTGAAGTGATTCACGAGAACTGCAGTCTTGGATCGACACAATAAATACTGTTTCCGCTAGTCTTTCGTCGCCTCCTTTGCCCGAAGCAGTCGGTTCTGATGTCAAGAAATTCCAAAGACCTCTAATGCCTGTCAGTCACACAAAACTCAATTTGGTATAAATGCTCTGATATTGCATTTAATAGCAAATAACTAATCCATGAATTTGTGTCCAAAAGAGAGAACAACTCTCAGATCACGAGAAACGAGTCGAACGATTAGAGACCCAATTGTCTGAACATCTCTCAAAAGGTCCACAAAAGAAGTCTTCAAAGCGACAAATGAATGAATTGGCGGAAAAAGAAAGTTTTCTCCAACACGAGGTCCGACTCAACCAAATCTATGCAAACATTTAATTAAATACTTTTCTCATTTGTTTTACAGTTAAAGAGGTATAAGATTTATGTGTCGGCACTCAAATGGAAATTATCGCAAATAAACTTAATTAATAATCTGAACACAACTCAAATGTTGACCATAACGTCTGCACCACCGCTTCAGTCTGTAGCCATTGGTGAGGAAACAGGCGATGAAACGACAGACACTCCGGTCATAATTCCTGTTAAAAAGACTTATTCGACTGATAGGTAATAATTGAATTGAATTTCTAAACATTTACTTAAATTTGAGCACAAATTACATAAACTCTTATTTATTAGTTTTTTAGATTTTTATCTCAATTTAAATGAAATGAATAATAGTTTGATTTGAATCTTGTTTTCAATTAAGTGCTAATAATTTGAATCTTGTGTCCAATCCATTGAGCTATAGGTCAGATATGCGGTTCTTTTGATTAACTATTTTAATTGAATTAATAGTTGAGAAAAATCATTGTTTTTTGTTTTTGAGTTACTTTAGTCTTATTTTATTTGATGTGAACACAAATGGCATTAATTACTGGTTAGCATCGAAATAGTGTTTGAATTTCTGGTTTGTCTACCAGTTTATTACCTCTCATGTAATCAGATGTCAAACAAATACTTTGATAAGAAATTATTTTTTGATTGAATCGATTCATTTGATTCCAAGCATGAGATCTGAGTTTTTATTATCATTTAAATGAAATTATTTTTATTTGATTTTAATTTATATGAGTTTACAAATAATATAATTATTCATTTGTGTAAATGTTTTGATTGATTTGTGATATGCTCTCAGAATTACTTTTATAAATACTTATAGTTTTATTAATTTTAATCGATTTCCTATTAAATAAAGCTTTAATCGATTTTTCATCCGCTTTTAAATTCATCCATCAATAAAACCAATTTTTTTTCTTGTTTTTTACAATTTTTTTCAACATTTTTTTGTGCATTCATTGAATAATTGTGATATGAATTTGATATGAATTTGATATGAGGTCATTTGAAAGTCACTAATTAATTGAGTAATAAATCATTTGACTCCCGAATTATCTAACATTTTATGACTTCCTATCAATTTAATAACGAAATCGACAGTATTTTTAGAAATTCTCTCATTTGAGTCGATTTTTGATAACTCATCACTTATTGGTCGAAATTCATCCATCAAACAGAGATTTCGCAATCTTTTGCTTCAATTAATAAGAGTTGTGTTGACTTGCAATCAGACAATTAGACGGCATTTTTCCAGTCCTAACACTTTCGTCAAACCATTTATTATCTGTTATTTCCAATCGATTTGAGTTATGAGCATAAAATCAAGTCAAGTCATTATTGTGCCAATTATTTACTTGCTCATCTGGAAATAGTTGCTCTCACACTCAAACATAAAACTTGCCTATAATTGTTACCGTATTACCCCGGAAACAAACGCATGCCGGTAAAATTGAGGTTGATGCTACTGCGGTAAACACGGTTTTATACTCTTTTATGATTGAATTTACTCAAAGATTATAAGTTTGGTAAATTTCTTTTATTAAACTACATTGTAGTAAGTGTTACAAGGTTATAGTTAAAGTTGTAAACTCCCATTTTTCTTGATTAGGAAACTTAAAATTCAGTTAAACTTTTATTTAATTGAAGTTAATTTCAATTGACTTTTGTTTTAATCAGTCGAAAGTCTGTTCCAATTAGTTAATCATCAATTAAATTGAGTGCTTTTCTAGAGGTCCGACTTTCACTCATTTATCCATTGCTCTGAAAAGTGATTTTACCAAAAAATAATAGAAACGGAAGTAATGAATGAGTTATCAAAAACTTATAAATAGATGACATTTCATTGATAAGTCAAAAGTAAAGTTAATTAATTATTTTTGCGATTCGATAGGAATTTAATTAAAAAGATTATTGTATTAAATGTTTTGTTGAATGAAAAAATGTGTGCAATTTGTGCGATGCGCTCATCATTTAATTTATTAATACCTCTTAGTCTTCAACTAATTATAACTAATATTTGCTTTCAATACAGATATAGCTATAAACAGGCGATTCATAACAATATTGGCTGTCATTTGAAAATCTAACTCAGAATAAATTCGACTCATTTTGAATGATTCCGTCCACAAAAGCAACCGATCGTTGATTTAAATTGGAGTCGAAATGTTTGAGACGACTGACAAATAGCTCACAAATGCTTCGATAAATCGTCAAAATATTAGTAATTTTAGTGTAGTTTTGAGAAACAATTTTAATGCAGTCATTGATTCCGATATGAAAACTGATTTTCATTTTGTATTTTGCTTTTTATAAACAAATGAAGACTGAATTTTAAACGGTTGGCCTCTTATTAATGGTCGGGTGCTTTAATTAGGAAGAAAAGATTACTCGAATCAATCATTTGGAAGAATCATATTTACATTTTTAGTGACGTTTAGGTCACGTCTCAACTGATATAATCGATAATCATTTGATTCTAGTCTTTAAGAAGCGCTTGATTTGTGCCAAAAACACCGAAACGGTATTAATTGAAGCGATTTATCAATTAATTAATTATTAAATAATTTGTTTGATTATAAGTTTTGCCAAAAATATTGCAATTTTTCAAATTTCATTCAAATGATGCGATATTTCCCAAAAATGTAAGGAATGGCGGCTCTGATCACAAACTTTTGTTTTATGTAATTATCTATTCTTTCAAATAAAGAATAATTATTCGCAACATTTGTTTCAATTAATTTCTTTACAACAATTTCTTCAGTTCAACAAAAGATGCATAACCTTGGCCTCCCAAACTACCGTTTCTGGCACACATCTAGGTGCAATATTGAGAGGTTCAATACCATCTGAGATCCATCTCTTAAGCGCTCATTATTTTACAGATAAATTGAATATCAAACCTAATCATCAGTTTTTGAACTAAAAATTTTCACAAACAGTTGAAAACTTATCAATCAATTAATAATGATTGAGAGCACGGAATAGTCACAAACACTAACCATCTACTAAAGCTTTTCAGTCTTTTGCTAATTATCTGTATAATTACTTTTCAAACTACCGGAGAGATTTGACAAGTTGACCATGGCTATTATTATAAGTCTCATAAATTTATTTTTCAAAATTTATGAATTATTGTCGACTTTACGACAGTTGTTATCAATTTGAGATAAACTTTACTCGGCTTTACTTTGAGATAAAATGAGTTCAATTGCAGTCGAAAGCAATCGGCTGTAAAGTCGACAAAATTGGAAACATTTTTGTTTTTTAAGTCGTTTTATACTCGAATTTCAAACGAAATCACGTTTTTTGAAACCAATGCTCTTTTCTTAAAAATGTGATCATTTGTCGCCATAAATATGACTCAAAACAGGGATGAAGAAGGTGGGTCAAACTTGTCTGCCCCCGTGGAGCCAAATATTGGTATTTAACCCTCCTGCAAATTCGGCTATTCATCGATTGTGCTATTTTATCAAAAATTTAGCCGAAAATTAGTCTATTCCAACTAGTTTTCAGATGAAAACAAGATGGTGATCCAAGATGGTGTTCCCTCCTGGGCTCGAAAACGAAAAATACAGTTGGATTGCCCTGAAATAGACCAGTCTCAACATCCTTGCTTTAGAACTCTCAAAATGACCATCAATTGGTGTTATATTCCCACAAAAGAAAGACCAAATGTTCCACAATATTATTTAGAGAAATAATAAATTGTCCTGGCTCCAAATGTCATCAAATATTTTCTTTTCATCAATTTTTGAATGCAATGAATTACTGTTGACTTTTCTCAGGAATGAGGGCTTAAAACAACTTCGAATTTTTAATAGTTAAAAGATCAGTTAAAAGTCAGAAACATAATTTTGCAAGATCAATTTGAGTAAAACAAAAGGCTTTAGAAAACTTTAAATAAATTATATTCGATTACATCTGTGATTTAGATTGTATTCATTGTGAGATAATCAATACCAAGTTCAATTTCTTTCAAAACACAAATATACAGTTTATTTGTATATACAACACATATATTCATTTTTATGCTATTATTTTATAATAAGTTCTTATTTTTAATTACTTTTTGAGAATTAAATGTTATTTTTGTGAGTTTTTGTCATATATTCGGAGATATAATTAGCACTTCTATTGCGGAAAAATTGTGATAAATGTCTTCTATTAAAGTCTATCAACTTTTTCCAAATACGAGGTATAAAATCATAATTAACAGAGAAATAATCCTTTTCTCAAATACCAATTACCTTGGTTAATTTTAATGATAGTCTAGGTGTATAAAGTATAGTTATCGTGGTTAATGGAAAAACAACAAAAATAGTGCTTCAAATTATTTTAAGAGAAGAAAAGTATTCCATGAAATCCAATAATATTTCTATTTTAGTCTACTTTTTATGTGATTTCATTTATATTTTGTCAATACTTTCCTTGAATTAAACGACATTTAAAAATAATAAATCGATTCTTAGAGTCAGGGATTGCCAAGCTCACTAACACTATGAAAGGTGAGGGAAGGAATGTTTTGAAAAATTTCTAGTAGCGAATCAGGTAATTGGAGATGAAAACTTTCAAGCTAAATGCAGTTTGAATCCGGTTACTTCGGCTAAATTCAGTTTGAATTCTTATAAATGTAGTTTAAATCCAGTTTTTCAGTCATTTTGTCCAAAATGGCAATTAAACGCCGCTTTACTGGTAGGCATTTAGGAGATAGGGCTCTAGTAATCAGCTAGGGAGTTTCAAGCATTTTCGATAAAGTTTTCGGGCCGACTCTTTCCCCGCCATTATTGTGAAAGTTCCAATTTTTTTCGATAATGTGTTTTTCTGAGAAAATGATAGTTTTGCTCAAAAGTAGTGTTAAGTCGTCTGAAAGTTTTTTTATTGATTTTTTTCATCAAAACTCAATAGTCATCAGAATTGTTGCAAAGAATTAGTATTTTTGTGACAAATCGTTAGAAAAGTTAATTAGTTTCTCCAAAAAAATTTCTTATGTTTTCCAATTAGACTAATAAACAAAAGAGGTTTTTGCAAACACAGGTATGGGTGCCCTAAAACACTGACTACACATTCATTGAGTGTGAATACTCTTTACTGCCATTATAATCAACCCAATTGGTTTTAAGAAACTGTTGACTATAGAGGAATGTTGATTATAAGGACATTGTATTGAAAACATATTCAAATTTATTATTTAAATGACATTATATTTATATTTTACATCAAATACTGCTATTTATTGTAAATAATCAGTTATTTTACACTCTTGAAGAGATTTGAGTAAATTTTTAGTTAGTTTTTTCTAAATTTTGTTTTACAGTTTTGGTGAAATGTGGTGTTTATAACGGAGTAGTTTTAGTTCAGTTCTGTAATAGAGTGGTCTTAACATAGCGTTGATTATAAAGGAAACAAATGTTGACTATAAGCGACTATTTTTAACATTAATGTCTATTGAAGTGGATTTGGAATCTAGAAATTATAAAGAAAATTGATTGTATAGGATGTTAATTATAATGACAGTGAAGTGTAATTCAATCGTTTGGTTGAATTTCTTTCAAAAGAAATGCTCATTAATTAGTTGTAAACATCTTTTGCATTAATCAGGCATTTGGTTTCAATATTTGTCTGTTAGCCATGTTATGCAATCAAAGAATTGTGCAGCAGATTTTAATTGAAGAATTATGCCCTTGTACTCTTGTACCTTCATATTCAAGAGAGAGAGAGAGAGAGAGAGAGAGAGAGAGAGAGAGAGAGAGAGAGAGAGAGAGAGAGAGAGTTTATAACTTGGACCCTTTAAATATTAAGTTAATATATTTATCTATATTATTCACAAATATTTTTTAATAATAAAATGCAATTTTAAGTTCAAATCCCCCATAATATTCAATATTTCATTCCCTTGTCATTTGGTTCATTTATTATTAAGCTGATGCACACAAATAATGAGGTAGAAAATAGATTAATTTTGCTTGCTGTAATCAACACACTGAAAGTGCGATAGAAAAGGTGGAAAATTAAAATAACTGTTTGACAAATACTTTTGAATTGAATAAAAAAAATAATAAAACTGAGAAATCAAACTATTTATTCAAATTCTAATTCAAATAAATATTAGTTTTAAATCCAATCAATTCTGAGCGCAATCTATGTCTTAACTCTCAACTCATTTCATAGAATCAAATTTAGGTTCTCAATCAAGAATAAGCAAGCACTTCGACCTCATGGGTTCAGGGGGTAAAATTGATTATTTTAGACAACATTGATAAAGGGGGAAAATGTGCCAGTTTTTGACTGGATTCAGTTTGAACCCGACTGGACAGACATTTTTGACAAATTGGCAAAAAATGCTCACATTTCAATGAGTTTAATGGTTGTATCCCCTTGCTGATGCTTGGTTGAAAAGCATATAAGACAAACTATGTGAGTAAACTCAAATATCTTGGCTTAAAACTTAAGTATTCAAATTTTTAGTTTAAGCCCTTTTAAATAAATCCTGAAAAGATTAAAATCGGTTTCAATTTTTTCTGATTCAATTCGACATAAAAACTATTATCTAATGACTGAGAGATTGTTCTGTAGGTCTGAAATCCTGTAAAAATCAGTTAGATATGAGGACTGTTGTAGTGATCAAAACTGAGCATGTCTTTCATGTCAGACACATACAATCATATGTGATACCAATGTTAAGCTCATATTTAATCTCATATGAGATTCGAGATTCAACTATTTTATATAAGATTGTCTCACATTTCTGTTATACCTGTTGTTTCCCTAATAATTACAAATATATTGACTGAACTTATAGTCTGTTATATTTTAAATATTATAAATAATTCTATATTTTCTCATCTCATCTACAGATCTGTATTTTCTAAATGAATTGTAAAAATCACTGATTGCTAATCAAATATTAAACTTCAAAATCCAATAATCAAAAGACAATAAAATTGTCAAATAATATATATTTTCTTTATTATAAGTCAATACTATTGACAACAGAATGAATGATAGCATCGATTATAATATAACAACTAATTATGACATTACATACACCATAACTGAAGGAATCCGAAGGATTGGCAACACTTTCGGTGATATTCTCTCTCCTGAAGTTCAGGCTTATGTACCGAAACATTGGCTCCAATTCGAAGCTCCGGCCTGTTATATACATTATATAATCGGAGTCCTTTATATATTCATTCTGGTTCCTGGATTTTTCGCCAACAGTGTAGTAATCTATTTATTTTTCAAGTAAGTCATAAATTTAATTACTGATTGAAATTTGCTTTTATGTCATATTTTTGAAATGTTTTGAGGCATTTGAAAGTCGAAAAACAATTTTAACAAACAATAGTCGGTTTTTACAAAGTTTACGTCATTCGAGAATTTCAATACAGTCAAAACTCGTTAATACGAACCCGCTTAAGACGGATATCTTAATAATACGAACAAACTGAGAGAAATGGTTGGTTGGTTCGCCTATACTTTCAATGTCAAAATCCCCGCTTAATACGAATTCTCGTTAATACGAACGAAAACCTGTAGCAACTGGCCGTTCGCATTAACGAGTTTTGACTGTATGAGTTTCGGACACTTTTTTTGAGATTTTTTAAATACATTTTTCGGACATTCAGAGAATAATGAGAGAAATAAGTGAAAGACATTTGGAAACCTCTTTATATAATGTTTATAAAAACACGAATTCATAACCGATATCTGCAGCCTTTCGGACCCTAGCCTTGGATTTTTCCAGAAGTCTCTGAAAACACATTGAACTGAAATTTTTAAGCTTTGCTCGGATTCTGTTTACCAAATGGTCTCGATTTTTAGCCTTCCAGTCACTGTCATAAACTTTAGACTTGAGATGAGCCCAAAAGTGCTCAATGCCTTGAAGTTGGGGTATTTTTGGTGGGGTTTCTTATTTTGTTATTGAAAAATATCTTTCACTGAAACTCTAAAAAATTCAATTGTTTTCAATAAAATTTATTATTGAGAGATAACAAGATATTGAGAGATAACGAGAACATAAGTAAAAATTCCATTCCTTCGCCTACTCACACATAACAAGTAAAATAATTGTTTGTAAGAAAAACTCTTCTTTACTCATCACTTATTTACTTGAAGAACAAGATGTGTCCCAAATATCATAAGAAAATTGTTTATCACTTATTTAGTTCATAATTATCTATTGACTAAATCACAGACCCCTGGGGTCCGCTTGAGCTCAAATTTTTGGGGTTAGGGTCTTACACATATCTCTCTTAAACACCTAGGTTAAAAAAGGGTTTTGCATAGCCTTAAGAGCAATGCTGAGATATACGATAACATGTGAAAGATTGCTGGATACAAATTATAAATGGTGACAAATTTTGAGATAAGGATTTATTTGAGTGAAAGAACAGTTTTGCCAAACCACACGAGTAAAGCCTGAGCTCCACCGTCTGATAATCACTTGTTGAGCCAATGTTAAAATAATCAGCTCTTTACTGATATTTTCTATTTAGAACCACCAAGACTGTTCTGGTAACTTTAATGTGAAAAACACTGTAGAGAATAAAATTAAAAATCAAAAGTCTGTAAAAATTAATTAAATGAAACATTTATCGAATGAAACATTATTTCTCAAAAATTTCCAGAAAAGGTAAGCAATTATTGCCTCTGAAAAGGAATGAAATCATAGACTTAAAGCAATCAATAAATACTTTTTTATTTTACATATCGAAAATAGAAAATAGTTTTGAATAAAAATATAATATTCATTCAATTTGAATATCATTGGCAACTATTTTCCTATTTTCATGCAATACATTGAAATGATTTGAAAAATTGAGCCCACATTTCATTGAATGAATGAATCCCTTTTCATGTCTAACATGATGTGAATCTACAAACATTTTTCATATGTTCCTAATGCTCCTGATGTCAGTTAACCGTAAATTGAATTACCAATGGATTAAAACTCATTCAATTAAATGATTCGTAATTCAAACTAGTTTACAAAAAAGAGAATAATTTGATCAAGTATATTGTAAGCTTATTACAATATTGCCATCCAGTATAATCCTGAAATCATTACCCTGTTTATCGGCGTATTATACGCACTTGGCGTATAGTGCGCACCCGAAAACCTGGGGAAAAAAGTGTTTTTTTCTCACATAATGCGCACCCGGCGTATAGTACGCACCCAAAACTGTAGATTAAAAGCAATGTTAATACCATTGTTTACACATTACAGTTGACTGCCTCTATAATGAACACCCTATATAATGAATTTTCCCTTAT